>JAQGAZ010003005.1:0-13867 GCA_034692225.1 Polydesmus complanatus
CTGATATCATTTTCAAAACTGTGTTAAACAAAACTTTAGATGTGTACCTACATTATAAAAAAAAAAATAAAAAAATTTTAATTTATCAAATGGGTTTTATTGCGTTTCGAAATAAGAACTTTTCGCTGCCCCACCCTGTAGAACGCGCGTGGTGGCTTTGAATAAAAAGTGAAATATATATTTCTCCAACGTTATCGACATGTAAATTCAGCGGATAGGAGGATCATTCATTTTTTTTCTCGATATTTTCTTTGAATTCAAACATGTTTTTTTTTTTCTACATAAAAATCGTTTACGTTTATCGATTACACTAAGAACACGCAGCGCCCAAAGCGTCCACGATGTCACAAGTACACACTCACTTCCCCATCACCCGTTTTCTAAAATATTCTTGAACCTACTACAGTGACGTAACAGCCCAATAAATTATAAATAACTGTTTTTGTGATGCACTTAATTTGATCATTATTTTTGATGACTTCACAAAAACAACACTCTACAAAAAGCTCAAACTATGTTACTATGGCTGCGTAAACGTTGCTAAAAGCTCATGCAGAGAGGCGTTATTGTTTGAACTTATTGAACATAAAATAGTTAATCAATAGTAAAATTCATAGCCATCGTATTATTCATAGCTTTCAATATGTGCGCAAATAAACATTGCAATGCGAAGCCACAATAACAAACAAAAAACTAAAACGAAACAAACTACAGTACATGTACTTGTTTGCATTGTAGTACTTGTGCATTATTCCAAAGCATTGGAAGGCGTTTCTTGACGTCGGGAATTTGGCTTTGTAGGAAGCACATCAAAACAGTCAGTAAATAAATACTGTAGTTTGCTATACTAACAGTCCCAATCGATGTTCACGTTTTCAATAGTTATTGGCATTTCTAACTACAACAACAAACAAAAAACGAAAATATAACATCTTGTTTGCTTAACAAGGCGTTGCATTTAATGCGAAAATAACAACAGAGAGTGGATCGATACTCCAATCAATATCACAGTCCACTATCTCATTGCCTAAGTTTCAATAACAAAACTCGTAAGAATGGCCAAGAGAACGCTGTACGAGGCGTTGAGTCCCTTGCGGTTCATCTTGACCCTGTACGGAGTGAACTGGAGGGCTGAGAAGAACATCTGCCGGAAGATCATCAAGATGCTGCCCATGCTTTTCTTCGGTTACCATTATCTATACAACTGCAAAGTATGGATTGGAGAAGAATTTGATGGGCTAAAAGATCCAGAAGTGTACCGAAAACTCATGTTTGTCTGCTTTAACCTTATGTCCTGGCTGGTCAGCAGCTTCATCTATGCCACTTGCCAGCTTCGATGGATGCAATGGGACGAGCTGCACCGACTGACCAAAACCTGCTTCATCCCCGTTGACCAATATCGAAGAATTAAACGCTCCCTTCTACTCCTCATCTTAGCTTCTCTCCTCATCTTTAGCTTAAATGGGGTTTTCTGCATTAGCGGTGATGTAGAAACCTTATGGAGCGAATTGCAGTATTTATTCGTCAACCTTCTGCAAGAAGAATTACGAATCATGCCGACGCTTATTCTCTTCTATGTCTCTCTGTACACCTGCGTCGTCACTTATTACATTAAAATGATTGGGAATGAGTTGATTGAGGATGCTCGAGTAGCGAAATCTAATACACGAAGAGCCCGGAGGAGCAGTCGATTGATCGAAACCTACTATCGATTGGATGAGTTGATCGAACGAACGGACGAGGTAGGATATCTACCGATGTATGTTTTACGAGCCACTACCTCACTCTGTTGTAAATTCGTTATCGATTTTCACTTATCCGAAATCAAAGTTAACGGATGGTTGGGTATTTTATCGAATTCGCCCGATTACGACGTGTTTACTTGCAACGCCCTGTTACTCGTAATGTATCTGCGAGTGGCTTCAACCGCCAACCAAATGGTTAGTTAATAATTATACATTTTGTTATACACCGTCGTTTAAGATTATGCTTGTATTTTTTGTTCGTGATTGCGCGCAGGTGTCATCGATTGGCCGAGTTTTAGCCCAGTCAGCTGTGTTGAGGAACACTCGAGTGCCCATGGACTCATCCTATTCTAACCAATTCAAAGTACAGTATTTAAATTAATTATTGGATTTGTAAATTAATTATAAGAAATGATTTGATAGATTGAATTGGAGCAGCTGCTGCGATTGAACCACCTTTTGCTGGACAATGGTCAGCTGACATTGAGCGGAGATCCCGTCAGTGGAGATGCTCTCTTCTCCGTAAAATATTCAATTAGTTTATTAATCAAGTAAATCGAGATTATGTTTTCTAATTAACATAATGTTTCTACTTTTAACAGTTGGGTGCGGAAATGTTGGACAATGTTAATTACTTTACAAAGTGAAAGCTAATACTAGCCTACATAGCCTACTTTAAATTTCAGAATAATAATTATTATAAATATATTTTTGCAAAAGCTTCAGCACACGTTGATTTCTGAATTTTAGAATAATATACTTGTCACTACTTGTCAGTTTTAAAAAAAATTTAAAATGTTAAGAAAAGTTTACAGTTGCCTATTTGAACAGATTTCAAGATTTTTAGAAATTGTACAAATTTTCGATAGTCAATTTTTAGTTATTTATAGTTTTCACGGTAAATATTATATTTAAAAATCAAATGTTAAATGTTGTCGGGTTGGCAATTTTAAATGTAGTTGTTCTCATTAAAATAATAATAATTATTCTCCACAAAACGTTTGACCTGAATATCAATTGTTTGGTTTTTTCCCTGAATATTAATCTCTCGTTTTTCCCAATAAATGACATCAGAGAACGAGAACATTGAGACAGCTGCAGTTTCATTTTTTTGTTGTTGCCGATCGAATAAGGCAACCATACGATATTAATTTTGTTACAGCTCAGCAACAAAAACTATAATACAAAAAAAAAATCAATCGTAGAGTTCGATTATTTAAAGTTAATAATAATTTTAAAAAATGAAGTTTTCTATTTTTATCACTTTTTTCTTTTTCAATCTTGTCCTCATCGCTCTCTTCACGCAGTAAGTCATTCCCATTATCAATAAATGCAATTTTGTATTTATCCTTTGCTTATAGTGTAATGTTCTCGTTAAAATAGAGCCGCATCACGCAACTGCGAAAATAAAAAGAAGAAAATGGAGCGATTCATTTTATCGAGAAATCTTGATGAAGATTTTGGGAAGAGATTTTTATTTATTCCTTTACCTGTATTTAATATTGAAACGACGGTGATGCCGCCCAACGGGAGATAGGTCATGAGCAAAGTCAATACACCAAAAGTGTTACTAATTCTATCTAATAAAGACTCAATCAATGAACTAAATTTCTTACAGTTAAGACATTTAAAAATCTTAAACTAACATTGCGAAATACATCAATTCTAAATTGTCTGATATTTCCATGCTTTCCATGCTAGTTAATAGTAAACGATATGGCGAGTGCACACTGACTTTCCGAAACAATTATTACTTTTATTGTTACATAAAAAAAAAATTGTGAGTTTTATGTGTGAAAAAAAAATAGTACTAATAATTATTTATATCAAAAAATTATATAATAAAAATTACAGAAATAATAATTACATTATTTTTAATTTTTTTCTAGTTTAATTTTTGATCGAGTAAGTGTTATTTATCATGAGGTTAAAACAATAATATAAAGTAGTATTAAATTATTAAAACGTCTGCTCAAATACCACGATTTTTTTCTTTAACAGCTGCTACCACACGATTACACCATAAATGTAGTTTTTTTTTTATAAAGAAAAACACAATATTATACGGTTACATTTCGCAGATGTTCAATAAAAAAACAACAACAATGTTTTATTTCATAATTTTGCTCCATTCGCGTACATTTCGTGTAGAGAATATTTCGTCGATTTTGGTCTCTCAGAGCCTCAGTTTTGAGATGCATGGAAAACTGGTTTTAAACGCTGAACGGTGAAGAGGGGAAGACGAGTTTAAAGAAAAGACAGGTGAGTAGTAACAATTTATTAAAAAGTTACCAGCAAACGTTTAAAGAAAAGCCAACATGCTGCCCCTTGGTAATCCCATTGAGTTAAGCGTAAATACACTGCGCCGCATAGCAGCGAAACATTGCGAGATATCTCGCTTACTTGATCTCGTAGCGCTATTCAGGGGCAGCATTCTTCTTTTAATTTCTGCTGGTAACTTTTTAATAGATAACTTTGGAGATATAATTATTATTTAATAAATTAACTTAAAAAGTTATGTTATATTTATGTGCAGTAGGTTAAATTATTATCAAAAAAAAAAAAAATTTTTTTTTGGATTTAGAAAAAAAATAACGTTACATTTTTTAAATTAACAAGCATTTTACTCATCATTTCATTCACCTTTTTTTTTTATTACCGGTACCATACATTTTTTTTTACGCGTTTGCATAAAGTGTCGAATTAATTGTTTTTTTTTTTATTTGACAGATGTTTCAATAACTCAGAAAAATATTTCATCGCAGTTTATCACATAGCAAAATCATATTTCATACCAGCTTTGGTTGCAAAAATTGCTGTTTTTTTTTTTATTTTTTTGGATGTTTAGAGAACAAAATTGTTTTTTTATAAGCAACGTTTTAATTTGCTATAAATATGGATTTAAACGGTGAAAAATGGCTACAGGTGACGACGTTGCGCGAGTGGGTGCAAAGTGAAGCTGAGTTTAAAGGAAGGACAGGTAAGTGTATCATTTTGGTTACCTCTCTCTAACTGCTGATCAGCCAGCATAATATGGAAACAGGAAAACCACAAACATAGACAACACTATCCAACTAAAAATAAAAACTGCATTTTTTAATTTTTTGTAGAGTCTGATTTTCTTCTGATGTTTCTTCGTTCTTGTAATTTCGATGTGGAGTTGAGTAAGAAAACTATGAGTCTCTTCTATCAAAATCGATTGAAGTATCCGGTGTGGTGGGCCAACAGGGACATCCGGAACCCCGCAACATACGACGCGCTTCAATTTAAGTAAAAACTCATCTTATAATAACTACCTTTTAGCAAAGTGTAGCTTTACAACAGTCTTTCTCATTAATGGTTCACCAAATTTTGATTTAATTATTAACATTTAATTTAAAAATTAATCTCAAAATAACTAATAAATCAAAAAAAAAAAAAAAAAATTGTTTTTTAAAGGTTTGTCACAATACTAGTTAATAATAGTCACGATGATCCTCTGGTAGGAATTGCGAGATTGTCAAAGTAAATATATTACTACTGTATTATTAATTTCAATCAATTTAAATAAAAATGTATCCCAATCCATTTTTAGTGTTGGAGTTGATTCGAGGAAAATCGACGAGATTGGGAAAGTAGCCACGTTAGTCGCTGAAATAGGAATGAGACAATTGAGCTGCCAATTGCACGGAGTCATTGTCATTGTGGACTTTAAGAAATACCCCACTTGGATCGTCACGCACTTCTTGTGGCCCTCCAGATGCTTAGACATGATCAAGACATTCGTGGTTCAATCAATCAATAATAAAAATAGACGAAAACGTTTTCCAATAATTTTCATTGGTTTTGCAGTGGGCGTTGCCTGTTCGTGTAAACAAACTGGTGTTCATCAATTGCACTCCCCTATGCTCAGCCGCCATTAAAACTCTCCTTTTCATGCTGCCTCAATCGTACAAGAACATAGTAAACAATAACATTTTACTCTTAGTTTCTTTTATAAATTTAATTATATAACTGACGTTTTTCAAAGATTCATTGCTTTGGCTCTGAATGGTCAAAATTAGGTGAAGTGGTTCCTTTAGAACTACTTCCTGAAGAATACGGAGGTTCAGCTGGACCAATGAAGAAACACGAAGGTTTTTAATTAATAATAATTAATTATCTCATTACTTAGAAATTAAAACGAAATTGATTGAGTATTTTTTTTTTTTTTTTTGCAGATGCTTTCATCGATCAAGTTTTATCTTTTAATGACTATTTTTTGGAAGATTTGAAATTCGGTTATCAGAAATAATAACTTAAAAAATAAAAATAAAAATAAAAAAAAAAACAATACGGTAGACTTGTTACCACACACTCTTCGACGTCGCCATTTTTAAACTTCTGTTGTGTGTTTGTATTTTTTGTCTCGAAAGATTCAAGTCTTTAATAATTGCATTAAGAAAAATAATAATGTATCGGGTTTGAAATTTTCTAGAACCGAGTTTTATTTTTCTCTCAACACAACCGGCTTTCATTTTCTAACCCACCAATAAATCTCAGTTTAACCATCAACGGAATAATTATATTGGAACAGCTGTAGCAACCTGGAGTTAGCAGTCGATCAAACGAAAAAAACATCCAGTTACATTGTTAAATCAAATGCTAGCAACTTCGTAACCGAAGTCTCAAATGTTTTTTTTTTCAGATTGGAAGTTGTATTATTATTCAGTATTTTATTTTGTCTTTTAAATAAAAATAAATAAAAAAAAAAAACAATAAATTTTGTTTATTAAAATGTTGAAAATAAAAACAAGATTTAGGATTTTCTAGTATCGTGTAGAGTGATATTTTATTATTTTTTTTTTGTGGTTATTGTTGTTGTTTTTTAAATGCGAATAAATAATGGTATTTCTTCATTGGTAAATTTCTCCCCCGAAACTGCTTTTCTCATCATTTTGCTTCACCTAATTTTTGATTATTTTTTTGGCGTCAGGAAATTTATTTATTTTACCGTACGCTAATGCGTTTATACATGTAAATATAGAGAACTATAGCACATTCATCGTTATTGTTGACAGATAATATTTCGCAGATGTTGAATGACGCACACAAAAAAACAATTTCCATTTTCACTCAAACTCACATCTCTCCATTTATAATTTTGGTTTGGAGAATATTATTGTGTCTGCTGCTGCTGCTGCTGAGACCAAACAATTAGATATTATATTATCTTAATATTGCTCTAAAAATGGAATTAATTGCTGATCAATGGACGATGGTGGAGACATTGGGCCAGTGGGTAGAAAATGAAGCTGAGTTTAAAGGAAGAACAGGTTTGGTATTTATATTTTCATCACACGTTATAATATACACGGTGTTCTTAAATAAAATTCTAATAAAAATATAAAAAATTATTTTCTAGATTCCGATTTCCTCGTAATGTTTCTTCGGTCTTGCGATTTCGATGTGGAGTTGAGTAAGAAAACAATGTGCTTCTTCTATCAAAATCGATTGAAGTATCCGGTGTGGTGGGCCAACAGGAACCTCAGGAACGCCTCAACATACGACGCACTTCGATTAAAGTAAACACTAATCTTATAATAACGAACAGTTAGCCCTGACTACAACTATGCTTCAAAATTGCTTATCACAAATGAAGTTGTTTATAATCGATTAATAATTTTTTTTTTTAGATCAGCCACAATTCTAATTAATAATAGCCTAGCTGACCCTCTGGTGGTAATTGTCAGATTATCAAAGTAAGCGCATTTTTTGCTTTCTTTTTTTTAATCTACACTTATAAAGATAATTTTATAATTTAAAATTTAGTATGACAATTGATTCGAAGCAAATCGATGAGTTGGGAAAAGTAGCTTCGCTAATCGCCGAAGTAGGAATGAGACAATTGAGCTGTCAATTGCACGGAGTCATGGCTATTGTGGATTTACATAACTATCCCACGTGGATTATCACGCACTTTCTGCGTCCATCCAGATGCTTAGACATGTTCAAGACATTCGTGGTGCATTCCATAACTGAACTAAAACATTCAATATTATAATCTTAATCAATGTTTTTAATTATTTTTTAAAGCGTGCGTTGCCTGTTCGTGTGAAAAAACTGGTTTTCCTAAACTGCACTCCCGTAAGCTTAGTCGCCATTAGGACCCTTCTCTTTATCTTACCCCAATCTTATAATAATTTAGTAAGCATTAATTAAATACACATAATTATCATGAAACTCAATTAAAAATTCAACTAAAACCATATTTTTTTTTTGTTGGTTAGATTCAATGTTTCGGTTCTGACTTATCAAAGTTAAGCCAAGTGATTCCTTTAGAACTACTTCCCGAAGAATACGGAGGTTCAGCTGGACCATTGAAAAAACACGAAGGTTTTTAATTAATAAAAATTAATTATCTCATTACTTAAAAATTAAAACAAAATAATTATTTATTAATATTGATTGAATATATATATATATTTTTTTGCAGATGCTTTCATCGAACAAGTTTTATCTTTTAATGACTATTTTTTGGAAGATACGAAATTCGGATACCAGCAATAAACTTTTAATTAAAAAAAAAAAAAAGCATAATCTACGATAAGACCCAAATGTTTGCCGACGAACCAATAAAGAAAAACGTATTGCGCGTGTGTGAATTTCCTAAAAATACCTCTTGCATTTATTTATTTTTATTTTTTTCCACCTACGAAAAAATTGTCAGCTCTCATGTGATCGGCAAAAATATTTAGCTTTTTGGAGCAGCTGTAGTAGCAGTTGGAAGTAGCAGTCAATCGAACGAAAACAATCCTTCAAAATGGATTATTTATACTATGTTGCTCAACCACTTTCTCCTGTACTGCGATCAAACTTTTTATCTATCACTCAATACAATAAACATTTGAAAGGCAAATTATTCATTATTTATTACATTTAAGTAAGTACTTTTCTAAGATTTAAAATTTTTCTTGTATTGTGTAGAGTGAAATTTTAACTATTTTTGTAGTTTTTATTTTTTTTAAATGCGAATAAAATAATGGTATTTCCTCGTAGGCGAATTTTCCCCGAACTTGGTTTTTCCAAATTGTTTTATAATTAATAGAAATGTCAGCTCCGAAAATTTATAACGTAGGCGGCAATAATTATTCGCAGCTGTCTACCTAACAAAATCGAACGATAATAATAGGCTTACTATTCAAAAAAAAAAAAAATACGGATTGTTACAGTATAACATTCATTTTTTTATTTTAAATAATATTAACCTGAATTTATTATACCAGATACTTTTTTTTATTTTTGTGGGGGAGGGGGGGGAGGGATGGGAGTGTCATAAATTATTCAAGGATTTTGCTGACAGATAATATTTCGCCCACAAAACCAATTTCCATTTTCACTCGAAACTCACATCTCTCTATTTATTTTTCTTTTGGAGAATATTATTGTTTCTGCTGCTGCTGAAAGCAAAAAGTTTGCGGAAAGAAATACAGTATATATTCTCACGAATTACCTACACGGTTTTACCTAAACAACATACCGCGGAAGGCGCGGGTGAGAAAGGCGATTTTGTTGTACAAACAACTCGAATCTTTCTTTCCAAAAAAGAATGTCGAAAAAGATACAGAATTATAGGAATAATTAATTGCTGAAACGATCTTCGAAAGTGGAAGTAAACATCTTCTCTTAGAGCATCTGGCTGGCGTTCTTCATCCTAATAGGTTTATAGCGTTAAAGATGGGGGTTCAGAAAGAAAGAATAAATTGGCAGCGAGCATTAATTTTTTTCTCACGTCGAGTCTTGGATTAAACCTTGACCGAGAAATGTTGCTATGGTAACCAAAATAAAATACACATCGATAGTGGTATCAATAGAGATTATATTTTCATAATTATAGAGGTAATATTATCCCCCAAATGTCACCTTGGAAAGAAACACTAAATAAAATATCGTAATAAACATAAGATAAATAAACTAGATTAAGTTCTTGAACTACGAATATCATAAATACACAAAATTAATCTACAATAAAAAAGATATTACGATAATAAAGTTAGTATAAAAAGGAACCATTTTCCAAATTCATCTAAACATTACGAGGGAGAAAAAAAAAACATTCTGTAAGACCGTAAAATAAGAAATGGCGACTCTAGTCCAATTTTGTTTAATTATTAATATCTATTTTTTACTTATGATAATCAATGGGGTAAATAGTTTAACAAACGTGAACAACGTACAATTTGTGGCGACTGAAAAAATCCAAGCGGAAGTATACAGCTCCGGTTCAAATTTCCACCTTTACGACGATTGCAGCGATATCACTTACTTAGGTCAACTGTCAGCCACCACCGTCCTCGAATACGAAGGAGTAGATTTTGGACACGGAGTGCAAACGGTCACCCTGCGAGTCTCCAACTCGTACACCGGAGAAGGCTCCCTCAACGTCTCTTTACACTTAGGAGACTCCGTAACCCCGCGTTTGCCTCCATCCCGCTCAATTTTACGGGAAACAATCGATGCGACTTTGTCGATTTAAACTTTCAATTTGACGCTATTGTTATTGGAACGCAAAACCTATATGTGACATTCCCATCGGAAATGAGCGGCTACATTAACCTCGATTGGTTCGTATTCAACACCACCGCAGCAAAATTCGTGGCCACGGAAATCATCGAAATTGAAGACTACAGCTACCAATCCGACTGTTACAATTATAACAAATGTAACGATTCCACGTTGTATTACGTTTCCCCGAGGTACAACGATGCCGTCATCCGCTTCGACCAAGTAGATTTTGGTTCGTCAGGCGTACAGGGCGTCACTCTGCGCGTGACCAGCATTTATAACGACATTACCGTCATTTTGAGATTGGGAAACTCCACCGCCCCTCCCATCGCTACTATTCCTATTAGCTATAACGGAGGCTACCAATGCAATTTCATCAACGTGAACTATAATCTTGACGCTCCTATTAGCGGATTGCAATACCTGTTCATGAGCTTCGATGGACCCTACAACATAAACGGCCACTTAAACATAGATTGGATTATGTTCGGTGAACCCGACGTACATTTCGAGGCAACAGAAAAAATAGAAGCGGAAAGTTACACTTCCTGGCAGAATATAGAATTATACAACGACTGTAGCGATGTTTGGTACGTGGGCTCAATTACCAATGAATCGCTGCTGGAATATGAACAGGTGAACTTTGGAACGAGCGGAGTGGAAATGGTCCTCCTCAGTGTCAGCAGTTTTTACATCGATTCCCTCCTAGACATCGCCTTGCACTTGGGAAGCTCCACCAACACCCCTTTCGCCACTCTCTCCGTTGGCCAAACTGGAAACGATGCGTGCGACTTCCTGGTTATAAACGCTTTTCTCGACCCTAAACCCATCGGAGTACAGGACCTGTATATTACGTTTCCTTCGGCTGTGGGAGGATATCTACGACTGGATTGGTTGCAGTTTAAAAGAACCAACAACTTATAATTATTATTGCTAATTGTTTGTTGTGCGCTTTAAATAACAATTATTGTTGCATTACTTTTGAGAATTTGAGAATTAAAGTTTGAAAAAACATGTAGTTAATAATAATAATTGTAGGCTTTCTTTTCTCTCTTCGGTTTATTAATTAATTTACAGCTAGATTAAAAACGAACTAATCTTACAACTTAATATGGTCGAAAAAATTTTTTAAAAAGAGAGAAAAAAGAAATGTATTAGTTGCGTGTGAAGTTTCCTAAAACGTGGATTTCCCCAACCCCGCCTCCCCTAACTCTCTCTCTTTTTTAGAGCCGAAAAATATGCGCTCAAACGTCAGCCGACTATTAGCTTTAAAAACAGCTTATGTACTTACACTGAAATAAAATACTGCGACTATTTATTTAATAATAATAATAACAATTGACGAGTGACGCGCGGGTTGAGGGTGACTAATAGTCTCCTCGTAAAATGTACTTGTCATCCTTGAACAGAGGACGTTGGTGGAGAAATTGATCCTGTGGGTGGAGACAGAAGCGGAGTTTAAAGGGAGGACAGGTCAGTCATTTATTAATATAATAAGAGTGAGTTAAATCTAAAGCGTTTACTTTTTAAATGCATTTAGAGTCTGAATTTCTTTTAATGTTTCTTCGTTCTTGCGATTTCGATGTGGGGTTGAGTATGAAAACTATGAGTCTCTTCTATCAAAACAGATTGAAGTATCCGGTGTGGTGGGCCATCAGGGACCTCAGGCACCCCTCTACATACGACGCGTTGCGATCGAAGTAAAAACTCATCTTTATCAAACCTTCACCCATCAGAAACGAAGCTGATTACAAGCGATTAATAACTTAATATTTTAGGTTTGCCACAATACTAGTTAACAATATTAAAGATGCTCCTCTAGTGGGAATTGCAAAACTATCGAAGTAAACTTTTTATTTTATTCTATTTATTTATTTTTTTTTAATCTAATATGTAGGCCTAAATTTAGTATTTGGTATTGCACATTTTAGTATAGGAGTTGATTCGAGGAAAATCGCCGAGATCGGAAAAGTAGCCACGTTATTCGCTGAAATAGGAATGAGACAAATGAACTGCCAATTGCACGGAGTCATTGTCATTGTGGATTTTAAGAAATACCCCACTTGGATCATCACGTACTTCCTGTGGCCATCCAAATGCTTGGACATTTTCAAGACATTCGTGGTTCAATCAATAAATAATAAAAATAGACGAAAACGTTTTCCATAATTTTCGATGGTTTTCCAGTGGGCGTTGCCTGTTCGTGTGAACAAACTGGTTTTTTTCAATTGCACTCCACTATGCTCAGCCGCCATTAAGACCTTCCTCTTCATCTTACCCCAATCGTACAAGAACATAGTAAACGTTACATTTGAATAGCTTTCATCCACGAGTTAACTAAATGAATGACATTTTTTTTTTATCAAGATTCATTGTTTTGGCTCTGAATGGTCAAAATTAGGTAAAGTGGTTCCTTTAGAACTACTTCCTGAAGAATACGGAGGTTCAGCGGGACCGATAGAAAAACACGAAGGTTTTTTTTATTAGCAAAATTTTAATTATTTTTACTATTACAAAATTTTACGTAATAATTAATTAGATAATTACCGTACTGTATTATTTTTATTAATTGAATATTTTTGCAGATGCTCTCATCAATCAACTTTTATCTTTCAACGACTACTTTTTGGAGGATATGAAATTTGGTTATCGGGAATAATGCTTTTATAATAATTATTAAGAAATGCTTACACCTTCAAAGAAAATAAATACTGTATTGGCTATTCAATAAATATTAACTTTTGCAATGCTACAAAAAAATTATTCTTTTCTTTCTAATTAACAATTATTCATAAATCATTAAGAACTTTTTCATAGAGCATCCTCCTGGCTCCTTTATTCCATAGAAATTAAAACCCAACCAAACAATAATAAGTTTTTTTTTTTTGTAGCTTTTTCAGTTTAAATTTCAATCATAAAATCACAAAATTTCGCTATAAATATAACGCTACAACTAAATTAAAGTAAAGTACAAGTACTTGAACTTTATAATATAATGAAGAATTGCGCGACATCTCTTCTTATCATGTTTCGTTCGTTATCTTAATTTCTTATTTATTCAGTGGTTCAATAAGGTAAATTCTTTAAAAAAAATTAATCCGCAATCATAAATTAATAGAAATAGAGCAAGGAGAGGGGAGGGGGGGGGGGGGGGGTAAAGTTACGCAAACTGTTCAGTATCGGGCTTTTACAATAATAATTCTAAGAACATATAATAGATAAATATAATCTAAATAAAAGATATTACGATGATAAACTCGGTATAAAAAGCTCAATTTTCCAAAATCGAGGGGAAAAAAATCGTTTTGTGAAACGCGGAGAAAACAAGACGTAGAAATGTCGACTCTAACGCATAGATTTTTAACCAAAATTATTAATATTTATTTTTTATTCGCCTTACTCAATGGCGTAAATAGTTTAGATAACGTACACGAATTTCTGGCGACTGACAAAATCCAAGCGGAAGACTACACTTCCGGTTCGAATTTTGAAACCTACCACGATTGCACCGACGTTATTTACCTGGGCCCCGTCTCATAATGTTGCTAGTACTACCAAATACAAGTCCATAAAGTACTAGTCACCGAATACAAGTGATA
>JAQGAZ010003006.1:0-13861 GCA_034692225.1 Polydesmus complanatus
ATAGGCGAGAGCAGTCAATGACCACATCGCACATTGTTGTTGCTGTCGTCGTCAAACGGATAACCGGAAATGGATGCAATTTCGCAAAGAAAGTTTTATTGATATTGTATCACTATTATAGAGACAACTCTTTTCCTTAATTCACCGAAGGGGTTAACCTTTTCAGGGCACATTTTTCATAATGAAAATTTATTACCCGTACTTTTGGAACTCGAGTCTTAAGAAATACGTTAAGAAAAAGTCGAGGGCCTCTCTTAAAATCAACGTAGGGGTTTTTTTTTTCTCCCGTTCGATAAAAAAAATATAAATTATCGATTGATATACGGTATATCACTTTGCCTATGGAACTTAACAAAATAGCGTAGCGTAACGGGCTGCAACATAAAATTAATTTAATTAGCGGTTTAACCATAGGTATTATTATTATTATAAATCGTCGCCGTGGCAACCGATGCGACAGTGTCGCCACCTGCCGGAACTCATTTTCCTCGAAATTTCCTCCTAATGATTTTTCCTCTTCCATTTTTCGTCGAAACGTTTTACATAGTCCCGAACGTCCGCTAGAGGGCTGCGGGTGGGTTGTGGGGCGGCGCTCCCCGTGGAAATCTCGGGAATCCAAACGACTTCATTTTTGACAAACTCATAAAGAATTTTGCAATCAAAAAGCGAGTTAATTGCTGCGTTGGGGCTTCCGGTTGTGGGGTCGGATGGAGCTTAACTTTACCCTGAGTCTACTTTGGCACTACACGCCACCTGGCGACCTGTCAAGGCGCCACTCGACGGCGTCACACGCTGACAATTCCAAACGCCAAGTGTCACCGTGACGTTTGCGGCCGGTTGGGGGTGGCAGAGGGTGAGGGGGGGAGGGGTGGGGAAAGTAGGGTACGCCGTTAAGAGAAGCGTGAATTGCGTTGTAAATGCGTTTTACGTCCGCGCAAACGTTAATAATTAATTAACTTTTGGGGAAAAAATAACTTGAGAGAAAAATATATTTTTGTCTTCGTGTTTTTTTTTCTTTCATATTTTTTTTTTTTGGTATTTACTTTATTTATGAAGTGAAGTCGGTCAAGCGTGACATGTTATGTGTTTTGTTGTTCTGTTTTTATTATAATTTTGATTCGAGTTACTGCGCTCATTTTGAAAGCTGCTTTTACTCACATTCATTTTTTGATTTTACTGCTTATTTTGCATTTTTAACTCGTTTTTACGATTTCCAGTTTTGAAATTAGCTTTTATTCGTTTAGGTTTTTTTTTTGGTTTTGGAATAGCTCATTTTGAAATTCTAGTTACAGTATGACTCTCGTTTTATAATTAGATCTCAATTATTGTTTGTTTCGATTGAAGTTGTTGATGGTTTTTGATTCAGGTTTTTTTATTCTTCATCTATTCTTAAACTTTTAATGAACTTCATCTGTATTTAGTTAGTACCGTATCTATTTTATGCAATGGAACCTGGATAAGTGGGAAAGCTCTTAATTGAGATAAATGCGAGATATCTCGAGATTTGTTTCTTAAAATAATAAAAACGTTTTCCAAAAGCTGATTTCCACTATTACTATTTATTTGGACATTTCGGGTTTGATTTTTGTGCTTTTTTTGCTGATGTTGAAAGCTCTCATTTGAGGCTGGTGGGCCGTAGCGTTGGTTTTAATAGTGGGCAAAATTGTGTTCTTTCAACTGGATTTTTATTTTTGGCAATAAATATCACGATTCCTTTACTCCACTATGATTACTAAGTCCACGTCAAACTCTAGTTGAATAGACATCGCTTCGACACCATTGACGAAGCTCCAAGAGTCCTAGACGAAATCGGAGATGGTGCTTGACACCTTATAGCTCAGTGCAAGTCGGTTACCCCACTCAATAGAAGCTTACTTTAAATGGTGTTGAGGCCGGAAGAGACTATTTTCAACTCAGAACAATAATTAAATGTTAAAAAAAAGTCTTTAAAAGTAAAGGGTTTTCATATGTCATAAAAACATATCAATTATTAAAAAGATTTAATACTAATTGAGATGGGTGCACTATTTTATGAACACCGTGTAGACTATTTCATCTTTCTAAATGGAAAAGCATAGACTATTCTACCGCTATTACTGGATAGCGTAGGCTATTTTACATCTACAAGTGGGATTATTTCTCAAATTTCGATTTTTGTGTTTACGGAAAGCATGTTAAAACACTATTGCAAATGACGATGGAACGGTTTTCAAAAGATTAAAATTAATTACTGTCATTATTTGTTTATGAAAACAAATTTGAACTTTTTTTTTCCTCCAAAAAGCCTTTATAAGTGAGACTTAAACCCATAAAATTTACATGAGCGGTAGTCGGGTAAATGGTACATTTTGGGCGGTCTGAAAACACCCCACTTATACAGGTTTCACTGCACCATAAAATTTAGCAAGGCTCAGTTCAAAAATTAGTCATTGTTGAAGTCGTAATGCGCAGTTTATTTTCTTTAGCGGAAAACAAAATATAAAAAGTTTTAAAAAACGAAGAATTTCGAGTTTAATATTTCCGGTTTTAATCATATTTATTTCTTATTTATGTAAATTTTACGGAGGTAATAAAACTGGATGGTAAGGTTCATTTTTTTTTAAAAAAAGGGGGTCTATTCCTTAATGCGGAGGTTGTTTTTCTTCCGCTAAAGGAGAATAAATTGTTTACATATTGTTTTTAGTTGTTTAAAAAAGAAAAGTTGAAGTTTCCAGCGCTGATTTATTGGCTTTTATTTATAAACTTTGTTCCACGTCATCTTATCTTTAATAAATGGAGCTGGCGCCTTTGTGTAGTAGCTCTGGCGTGACGTCACCGCCAACCCCACCCTACCCCCTATTCACTCCCTAACACTCACTTCACTCTCATCACTCTCTCAGTTTCAAACGGCGATTTATGAACAACAAATATGCTCACCTAACTCTTTCTCGCATCTTTATTTATTTTGTTTTCGCATCTTCTTCTCCGACTCCATCCTTCTGCCTGCCTGCCTGCCTTCCTTTCTCTCGCTTCCGTAAGTACAAACTATTATTCTTTCTCCTTCTCTGTCCTACCGAAGAAGCAAAAAAAAAATAAATCTTTTCTTCGAGATCGATGACGTTTTTGTTTGGCAAAATGTGATTAAGTTTTATCGAAAGAAAAAGATTGGATGGCGACTTCCGGTCTATTATTTTGGTTTCTATTCTTTTTTTCACTTAATTTTTTTGGAAGAAAATGTAAAAATAATAGGGATGAGGGGGTGGGTGAGAGGAGGGGGGGGGGATGTGAGTGTGTGTTAAGATGTCCACGATTGGAGTGGAAATGACGAGCAATATCGTCAGGGAATTTGTGTCCAGCTGGAAGTCTATTAATACAATAAGAGTTTGTTTGAGAGATGAAAAGAAAGCGCGGTTCCCGGAAAAGGAAAGAAATAAATGGAAACAACAACAATTGCGAAAGTTGGTTTAAAATAAACTAAGCTTTTTTTTTTTTCTTGTACGTTAGTTTTTAGTAGTTGCTCACTTTAAGTTTAAAATGTGGGGTTTCGCGATTTTTTAGGTTAGCAGATACTCATTTTCCATTACAGTAGCTCATACCTTCGACTTTACGGTAGTTGATTCAGATTTTCTATCAGCTGATGCTTATTTTCTGCTAGTACATACTCATTTTAAGTTAGTCGATACTCTTTTTAAGTTAGTCGATACTCTTTTTAAGTTAGTCGATACTCTTTTTAAGTTAGTCGATACTCTTTTTAAGTTGGTCGATATTCCTTTTAAGTTAGTAGTTACACATTTTAAGTTAGTAGATACTCATTTTAAGTTCATATACTGTTCATGTTCTGTACTCGTAATAGCCTACTCCTTTTAAGCTAAAACGTACTTGTTTAAACTATTGAGCACGCATTGGATAGTCATTTTAATTTAGTAGATACTAATTTTAAGCAAGTGGATACTCATTTAAACTATTTAGTTAATTATATTGTCTTATGTACTAGCTTATACTCATTTTAGGTTAGTAGATTGGGAACCCTTATTTTAATCTAGTAGATACACCTTAAGCTAATAGATACTCATTCTACAGGGTTTTTACAACACGCTATAATGTTTTAATTAAATGTACGAGTAATTAACAATTATTCTAACTTGTGCCATATTTTAATAATAATAATAAAATTTTAATAGAACTTTCACTCTAATTTTAAACGTTTATTTACTTATTTCGATACTCTTACCGTGGTTAATACAAGATTTACAAATTTTAAACCGATACGTTTATTAATTACAATACTGTACAATTTTTATTTATTTTATGATTAACAATAGACTAATTCCTCGCTTTCTAACTAGTTTTAAACAGTTTGAGATTTGTGATTTGTAATCTCTCAATTTTTTTGGGCTAATTACAGTCAATTTTTGGGTGTCGCATGGTATTCACCATACAAATAATTCTGATATCGCATCAAGAAACACGTTGATCTCTGCTATTGAACACTGCATATTTATTTTTTTTAAAGATTGTTTTGGCAATATTGAACCAAATTTGTTTTTTTTTTCCCTAAAAGAACAGTAAAAAATGTTTTTACAAAAGTCTAAATAAATACAGTTAATACTCGTACATGTACTGTATCTAAAAATAAAATGTACTGCGGAATAATACAGTAGTTAACTTATAAAATTTAATTGCCTATTATTTTATAATTATAGTTGTAATAGCCTAGTAAAGTCATACGGAGTAGTATTTAAGGAATACAAAATAATGTTGTATGGATTTTAGATTACTCGAATATAACGTCATAAAATGGTTGGTCCATTCGATTTTGTTATAACCGAATTTTACCGTGCATGATGGTTAGTAATTGCTTATTTAACGCTGATTATAAGCTGTTGCGAATTATTTAAATATGCGAATATTTATTTATTTTTGACTTATTTAGGCTAGGGTATTTGCCTTGATTAAAACAATAACTTATTATTTTTTTAATTATAGAGGTAGGTGCAACACATGTAATTACCTGTTTTTCTAATTGTTTTAATGCAACTACATAATTTTTAATTTTAGTAATTGCTTAATTTTTTTCCCCTCTTTTTGGATTTGATTTTGACTTAATTAATAATATACTTTTGATTTTGGTATATACTCATTAAGTATTATTTTGTTAGTACTGTAATTACTTATTGATGTCTTCAATTGCTCGTGCATTTAAGTGATTTTTTTTATTGATTTCGTTTACGAAAGCCAATTATATTGTTTATAATATTTTGGGCACTGAGTAATTACTCGTTTTTTTTTTGAGTCGAAATGTTATCCATTTTTTGAGCTTATTGAGATGGAAAAAAGAAAAAAATGTACCGCGAGCGAGATGTTCATTTTCGTTGATCGATCGGAAGCGTGTTTGGAATTGCAAATGTGACGTGAGTGAATGAGCGGTGGCAGTAGCAGCGGCAGCAGCAGCAGCGCCACCTCAGCAACAGCGTCGCCTATTACTTTTGACTAATGCGCGGCGTCATCACGTGACAGCGGATGACAAGTGAAGCTAAACATTGATTACTAAACGTCGTAATAAACAATGGCGAGGCGCGGGACAGGTGAAACTCGAGCGCGTAAATCAACCGCACCCTCACCGCGCATGCGTACATCTGGCAGCTTGCGACGTCATCGAGAACGCGTGACGTCGACGCGAAGACTTTTATTAACAATAATTCATAATATTTTTTTTTATCGTTTTTCAAGAAATTGGTGACGTCGGACACGTCATATCTTCGGAGAATTCGGAGATGCGAAATTGATGCGCGCGCACAGCAGCTCGTTATATCGATGACACAACAGATGATTCGATGACGCGGAAATTAGGGTTATGATTGGCTAAATTTAGCGGAGAATTTAGGGTTATTCTTCGTTATGCGCGCTGTTTTTGCAGCGTAATATATTCGCGACTTGCAAAATATTTACTGTAAGTTACTGTACAGTGGTTGAGTTTTCTAAACGTTAACGTACACGCCGAACGTGTGTAGTGTATTTTTTTTTAAAATAAATTAGATACCGTATTTAATAAATAATAGAAGAATGCAGTCATCGCATCTTACTGGCGAAACAACTTGGGCGAAAAGGTTTTGTGGAAACGGGTTTCACCAACCCTTTTTGCGTTTACACCAAAGTAGGAAACTAGTTTCATTGAGTGAAACCTGTTTCAAGTATGGTTTTAGCAAACCAGATTATTTTTATGAATTAGGTTTTACAGGCGAGACGATGTTTGGTGGAAACAAGGTGGATCTAGTTCCACTGAACTGTTTGCGTTAACCCAAAAATTGATTGAAACTTATTTCAAAAATCTGGTGTAGACCTGGTAATAGAGCCGTTTCTAAGAAAACTGATTCAAAGCAATAAAAAAAGAAAATTCATAACAAGACGCGGTTTTCCATAGAAAACGGTATGGAAATTTTTTTTTTTTTTGCCATATACGGTAATTGTAAATATAAAGCCTGAATAAAAAAGGCATTCATTTCATCAGTTAAAAAGTATTGATTGATTAGTTAAAAATTATTGATTGATTAGTTAAATAGACTTTACTTGGTTAGTTAAAATGGCTATGACCTTCAACTACCGCGCTCCCGGGGTGACTTATCTATTACTCCAGTAATAAATAAATAAAAAAAGATGTAGTTGCAATTTAGTCAAATTTGTTAAACAGTAAAATAAAAATTTTACAAAAATTAAAATATTTATCAAATAAAAATTCTACTGTAGGCCTACATGTACAACAAAAATGTCTTCATTTCGAAAATTCTACTTCATTGAATATTCCAATATTGTACAAATTCCATTATAAAGAAAGTATCACTACTGAATAACAAATGAAAATACCCGCCATGTAAATTGAATAGTTCGGTCATTAATTAGATCAGCTCATGTAATTCATTCATGAACTATTCCTGCATTGGGGGTTAAGTTAGATGCAATTCCCAAAAATAAAAAAAATTGTCGAGTATTTTTTAAAGATTCAACTGCTAAAATGTTAAGATTCTGAACGGGGACGGACTGATGGTAATTAATTAAAGATTAAATTGCGAAAAGATTATTACCGTAATGAATTCTCATATTAGCCTATGCATAATTATTTAAAGGTGGAAACATTGTAAGTTCTTTATTAATTAAAACAAAGATGTATACCGTTAATTGCGAGCGTAAATAGATGCTGCATCTAATTACAATTTTTATGATTTGCTTTAAATTTACGCTGCGCGCAAGTCTGTACGTCACCCAAATGACCGTAAGAGTGTAGCTGAGCCTACCGTATTTTAATTATTGTAATGGCAGTAAAACTCTTAATGAAATAGCCAGTTTGCAGCAACTCAATTAACGAAGTGTTCAATTAAACGAAAGGCAGCGCGCTGTAAGTGGATGACCGAGAGATAAGAAGCGAAATCCCTCGATGTGCGCGCAATCTAATCAGCTGGAACGCTCGTAAAACGGGGAATTGTTATTTTACTAGCGTTTACGCAACAATACCCGTCTACGCGTGACGTAATGTAGCTGAGGGTTTGATGAATTTGCCTTTGATGATTTTGTTTGATTTCTAGGAACGAAGTTTTTGTGTTCGGAACTGATCGCTCCGATCCGAAGCGAATCCGGAGAGGTTTGCATGTACATCTTGAACTTCGAGGACGTCACCGAAGCCCCGTACAAGGGAGAAGAGACCGGAAGTAGTGGACCAGCCATCACCCCGCTCAAGAATCACCGACTTCGTAAGTTTGTTTTTTTTACCCTAGTTTATACCTAGTAATGATTAATTTAACTAATTTTAATTAATTTTTAGACAGGAAAAATTTAACTTTTTAATAATTGTTTTTTAATACGCAGTTCTCTGTTATGAAATTCAAGGAACTTTTTTTTCTTTCTTCTTAAAATAAGTTCTGGGGGGTTTTTTTTAAGGTTACATCTATTTACTACTGGTATTACGTAGTTTATTGCCAAAGGTTCTAAAAAAAAACCTCAATTTTGGAAATGTTGACATTTTGATTATAGTGTTGTCAGTTGATGTAAACTAAACTATTTTTCAAAAGTTCGATGTAAATTTTTTTAAAAATATACTGTATTCAGAAATTCTTAAAATTATACCGAATTTCTATAAATTTATAACGAAATTTTTGAAGACCTTTTTAAGGTTTATTCAAAACTCTTAAAGTTTATTTCAAAAAAAAGTTTTGTAATTTACAGACAAATTCTTAAAATTATTCAAGAATAATATTCTTCACTTGTGCTTAGGCGGAACTAGTTTAACCTAGGCAAAACTAGTTTAATCTGGCCGGGCAGAATCAGTTTAGACTAGGCACAACTAGTTTTGCCTACGACAGAACTGGTATTGACTAAAAACCAGTTTGGACTGCTACATATATAAACTGAAGTTCTTAAAACGTTTTTCATAATTTCTCAAAATGTATAACAGAGATTTTAAATTGTAGACAAATTGTGTATGCAAATAATCTTAAAATGTATACAATTTTTTTTAAAAAACATTTATACAATTTGCAATTTTTTTAAAAAAAAATTAAAAAAAATATTAAATGTTTATACAAATATTCGTAATATTTATGCAAAATTTTTGGAAATGTATGCAAAAACTCATGAAATTATTCAGAAACTCTTAAAATTCGTACAAAAACTTTTATAAGATTTAAGAACTTGATTTTTAAGAATTTGTTTAATAATATTATTCACAAAATTAACCAAAATGATTTTAAAATTTGTGAAGCGTTTAATAAAAATACTCTTTATAAATGTTTATGCAAATATTTGTAAAATACAAGAAAAGCATTAAACTCAACTATAAAACCCGAAATTGATCTTGGTTTCAAAATGTTCTAATGTTTTCATAACGGAGGACTGTGGTTCCCTTCGATGAATTCCTAGGGCCTTGATTTTGTATCTTGAACTTGTTATTTCTTAAATAATTATTGTTGTCATCGTGTCTCTCAATTCTATCGTCTGCTAACTGTGCTCTTGTACGTCATTAAACACGTGACGTGGTCAGCGAACACGTTTGACGAAAAACGCTGAGCGGGTCACACTCGAAACTTAGTCTCCTAAAATAATGAAGAAAGTGTATGGAAAGCCACTAAGTGCACGTGACTCGCCCCGCGTTTTTCTGGTTTAAAAGTTTGGTTGTTTTTCTTCTTCTTCTTCTTCTCTTTTTTTATTTATTGAATATAGCTCTTAGTGTATTTGTGTGTGTGTTGTCGATTTGATTATTAAGAGCAGTTGTTTGTTTAAGGCTCAGGGCTCTTGGGCTGGATGAAGCTCAGAAGAGCCAGTCTTTTCAGGACTTCGAGGGGTTCGGGTAGTCTTAGAAATGAGGAACTAGTTGTTTCGTCTCCAACTTCGGAAGGTTCTTATTACATCAATTAATCAAATCACTTTTTTTCATTATTATTATTATTATATTTATTATTTTAATTTTATTTATTTATTTTTTATTATTATTATTTTACATATTTATTCAAAAAAAAAACACTTCTTTAATAATTATATATACACACTTTTATTTTTCCTTTTAAAGAATTATATTTTTATGCAATGTCCGAATACTAAAAATATTCATTAAACTCGAAATTGTAAGATTCTTTTTGCTAAACTTAAAAGAAGCTCTGACTAAATTTAACGAGTAATAATTATTGAATACGTTAGATTTACTAACAAACTCTTTAAAATAATTATATTTAAACTTATAAAAACAATTCATTCAAAAGTCGATAGATTCGCTACACGAATCTTTTTGACTGGTACCCAGGACGATTTATTCACTCGAGTGAATGTGGCGTGAAATTGAAATCGAAATACAATTTTCCTTTCTGGACAAAATACATCGAAATAAACATTTTTAGTTCTTTCTCGAAGTGAAGACTTAGCTGAACTGACATTAAACAACATTTTAACGCTTACAATTTTCAGGATGAGATACGGTGCGCAACTATCTGCCCTGAGTATTGTCTAGCTGAAAAGTTTGCTGAAATTGTAAGTTTCAGGAATAAGCAAAAGCTGCAGCAAGTGTTAAAATTTAAACCCAGATTTTTTTTTTTTGCTTGAACTGAAAAGTTATCTTCGCAATCATTTTTACGCTGACCAAGTGTGCAATACAAGTTGAACGAAATTATTATTGTGTTATTATTTTACTGCTGCTCAATTGGGGCGAATGTCGCGTTGTGGCTTTTTTCACGTGAAAACATCGTCCTGTGTACTTTGCTTTCATTATTTAGTTTTTTCAAAAAGTTATTCACTAAGATAATAATTGAACTGTGGGTAAGTGATTAAAATTACTCGCTAAATTCTCTAAATATTTATCAAGAAAAGGTTAAGGAAACGATTAAAATTACCTTTAACAGAAAATCACTCAACTTTAAAAACCGTTAATCAAATACCGAACAACCTAACGCAAAACTAATTTTTATTAAACTAATAATAAAGAGCAGTGCAATCACCGTGCTCTTAAAAGAAACCATACCAGACACCAAAACATAAATAAATAATTACGTTCATTTCACTCTACAAACAAGTTTTTTTTTAAAAAAAAATTTGTTTTTAAATAAAAATAAACTTAAATTAAGTAAGATTCTTCACTTAAAAGTTGTGTTTTAGTTTAGTTTTTAGTGGAGCTTCTTTTTTTTTTTTTTAGTTTGAAATATTATTTTTTGTAGTTTATGAGCTTTTTTTTTTCGGGTGGGAGTGGTTGGTTGGGTATTCGGGCATTCCATACAGTATATTTATACCTCAAACTCACCCTGTACCTTTTTTTTTATAATTCTATTTCATAATTCCACTTCCGGTCAACTAATTCACCAATTTGCAAATTAAATCTCTTCATCTTTTTGTTTTTTGTTCTATTTTTTTTTTTTTTTCCTTTTTTTTCTTCTCTATTGTGAAGGATTCTCATTGCTGATTTGCACTTTATTATTCAGAAACTTATTCCCACATGTCGTCACGATGAGAATTTCTTGGTTCAAAAGTTAGTAGCATGTTTTAAAAATTCCATAATTAATAATTATGTGTAACTAATAATTTTTATTAATGGGAGATTTTTTATCGATGTTTTTTTTTTTTTAATTATTATTTTATTGTTTTTAATCATATTTTTTTTTTTCTAATTTGGAAAAGATAAGGAATTTTAAATCGATTTTTTTTTAGTAGTTTAGGTTTTATTTTTTTGCACATTGGATCGAGATTAGTGAGGCACTTGATAAATAGATTTAGTAGGGAGTTGTGATTATATTTAAATTTAAAGGTGGTGATATTGATAGTTGTTTCTTATAGAATAAGGAATTACATAAGTGAAATTTTGTTATGTACAGTTTTTGAATAGGGAACATTATCCAATACTTAAGGGAAAATTATTAATAAGAAAATATCATAAGGAATTATTACTTAAGGGATTTTCTTATAAATAATAGACTGCTATTAATACCACTTTTTTTTGTTTACGTTTGTTATACAGAGATTTTATTAGTCTAAACGAGAAAACAAAGTTTCCTTATTAAATTTTATTAAAGAAAAGTATTGATTCGTGTATCCGAGCATGCGCGTTGTTAATATATTAAAAAAAACACAATTTTTTTTTTTGTTATTGCGCAGATTTTTTTATTCGTCTTTTTTTTTTTGGGAAAAATGAACAAAAATCGATACAGTTCTTATTATAATAACAATTCGGATAACAATGCAATTTTTATTTTTTTAATGATATTTTATAAAAAAAAAAAAATATGTAACTCAAAAAAATATGAGAGATTTAATAGGATTTAATTGAAAAAAGTTAAAAGTAAAGTAATGGCCCATGAACACCAGATGGCGTTGGTACACGTGTATCGTAAGTGCTGTTAGATAACCTTAATCCCATTTAACGTTGGGAGGGAGATTTTTTTTTTTTAACTCTCTCCTGGAGTGAAAGAGTGAGTGAGTGACGAGCGGCGACCTCTATTTTTAGTTTTGACATTTTTATTTTACTTTTTTGAAATATAACAAACGTTCGATCTACTCAACAACACTCTTCGTTAAATCTCCAGCTGCTTCGTTAAAACGAACAAACTTGAAATAGAAAAAAGACAGAAAGAAAGAAAATTTGCCTCTCAGCTATTTCATTTCTTCTTCTTTTTTTTTGAATAATTTTTTGTCATTTGTAATTTAAAATGTACGATTACTATGAAATTTGATTCTCGATTCGCATCATTTGTTGAGTTGAAAACGTAAACAAACATAAATTAGCAGCGTTTCAAAAACTTCAATTCTTTTTTTTTTACGAGCTTAGAAAAACAAGGAGGGGGGGGGGAGGGGAGATGATGACGGGGGTATGGGTTTCAAATGCGTAAAGGGAGTTGAAGGTGGGTGAGGGGGTGAAATGTTTTTGGCGCGATGATGGATGGGAATGAGAGAATTTAGGTCATAGTGATGGAACGAAGGTGAGTCCAAGATTGGTCATGCAAGTGCAATTTTATTTAGATAGGAATACTGTATAAGAAAGATAATATTAAGAGGCAGCTATCTATTTAATAAATATATGCAACGAAGATAAAAAATATAACATGTCCTGTAGAGTTTAGTGCGGCGATGTCCAACACAAACCCTTCCGCGGGCCACTTTGGTATTCTAAAAGTTTTTGCGGACCACAAAAACAAAAGAAAATTCGTAGCCAGCGGATTAGTTAGAAAAAAATCCAATCTAAGTTAAATGAAAAACTTTAGTACTGTAGTGTAATTATTGAAGGACTTGCAGCAATAAGCAGGAAAATCTATTGAAGGTATGAAAAAATTAAAATAGGATGAAAGTTCCAAAACCCAAATTTTGAGGGAAAAGAAATCCTAATTTTTAAGAAGTGGTGCTTTCAGCTTTTTGAGTGAAATGAGGGAAAATCTGTAAAAATATTTTTTTTACTATTCGCATAAAAATATTGCTTTTTGGAATTTTCGGGAGTAAGATCCTCTTTTACGGGGTTAATAAATGCGGTCAAATTATTGTGCTGATTGATACAGCAAAATTGAACTGCAAAATAAATCTCAAAACTCAAAGTTGTATTTATAGTTTTAAGAATCTTTCTTGTAATTCTATAATAATTATTTTGATTCTAAATCTGGACATTTTGACAAAATATTGACGCCATTAAAACTACTTTAATAATAATAATAGTAACAACTGTTTTTGTAGGCTACTATTGCTTTATGAAACGAATTCTCCAGAACAACGCAGTCACGATGAATGGCTATTTCAACCATTTTCAAAACCATCAAAGTTGTATGCGATTCAACTACTACAGTAAATGTCTTTTTTAGCTCTTAAAATTAGATTAAAAGAAACTACGAGTTCTTTGTTTTTGCGTAGATCGTGAGACTGCGCGTGCGCACTATTTTTTTACAACTTGTTTTGACTTTGTTTGAACAAAATCGTATTAGCGAAAATTTGTTTGTGTACCTTTTTTATATAGAACCCTTTTTGTTGACTACTAAAACTTTGAGATTTATTGGCTCAGTCGTTAAATCTTGATTTGGAATTCCAATTTGAAACAAGTAATTTAATTGCTTTGACATTTTTTTAAAATTAAAATGGAGGAGATGGAAGCTCAAAGTGATTACGAGCTGTTGATACCGATAAATCAATAAAATATAATTAAAATTGCCTAGCCATTTTATTTGATTTTTTTTCCGTCTGCTGATTTTTTTTATTGCACAGTCTTATAATTATTTTCTAGCAATTTTAGATTTAACATACTGTAATAATATTATATTGTCCAATCTCTCAACTAGCTCGTATTAATATTTCCCCGATATTAGTACACCCATACCCTGATATACGGCCTAGATCGGTTCCTCGAAAGTTGGCCGTAAAGCAAAACGCCGTAAATCGAATC
>JAQGAZ010003007.1:0-13860 GCA_034692225.1 Polydesmus complanatus
ATTCCGAAGAACCACTTGGCAGAGCAGACAAGCCAAATTGACACCGTCAAGCCAGGTTATTCCAAGAACCACTTGGCCAAGCAAACAAATCAAATTGATGCCATTGAGCCAGGTTATTCCAAAGAACACTCAACCGTGCAAACAAGCCAAAATGCCGGAGAAGGTAAGCTAGGTAATCTAAAGATTACTGTTGAGTTTTGCACCTGTTTTAAACTCATTCATATCTCTGATAATTTGTCACTTGATGTAATCAATAAATATTGAAATGCAAATGTATCTTCATGTTAATTAGATTATTCACATGTCACATATCAATTAAAGACTGCTAATTAAACTAACTCTTTATTGATTTGGAATTTGCTACTAATGCGTTGTTTAATACTCCACCAGATGTTGCTATTATTAGTGATTTAACCAGTTTAATTCTGAAAAAGAAAAAAGAGAGAAGAGAAAAAAATAGAGAAGAAAAAAAAGATCGAAAGAAAAGAAGAGAAAAGAAAAAGAGTGAAAGAAAAGAAAAGAAATAGAGAAGAGAGTAAGAAAAAAAGTTTCTTGTGAACACAATCACTCAGTACCAGTATCTAGTTTTTGACTATTACAATTCGTGATTGGTTTCTCGTTTTCGAACTACAGTTCCTGATCAGTATACTGATCTCAACCAATGCAGTTTCCTGTCTTCATTCTGATTGTTAACCTGTAGACATTTGCATCAACTGCTGATTACAGCAAATAATAATGTGTCTGAAAGAGTCAACCCAGGCTGGGTGTCTCAGTAACTCAGACACGTTTGTTAGATTCTTAATGGTAGCGGGCCATAGTACAAATCATGATCTACTAACTACCACTATGCTACCAGCCACTCATTGACTAGCTGCCAAACTCCTAGATCAACCACCTCTATAGCCTGTAGTCAAATTGAGATGATGGTTGAAAAGCATTGAAAGAAAAAAAAAATTGTTTATGAAATAATATATTAAAAGTGTAGTGAATTAAATTAATTTAAAATAATTTTTTTTAATAAAATGTAAATTATAATGAATTACTAATAAACTTTAAATAATACCTGAAAGATTTTATACAGATTGAGTGACACGTGCTTTTCTATTGTTTGAAGCACGTGTAGCCCAATCCGTATAAAATCTCCAAAATAATTAAAAATACATTTTTTTTAAATTAAAATGCAAATTATATTGAATTACTAATAAACTTAAAACATTTGATAATAAACCTAAAAGATTTCATACAGATTGAGTGACACGTGCTTTTCTTTTGTTCAAAGCACATGCAACTCAATCCATATAAAATCTCTAAAATAATTAAAAGTAAATTTTTTTTAAAATAAAATGTAAATCATATTGAATTTCTAATAAACTATAACCATTTGATAATAAACCTAAAAGATTTTATAAAGATTGAGTAACATGTGCTTTTCTATTGTTCAAAGCACATGCAACTCAATCCATATAAAATCTCTAAAATAATAGGCCATCATCAAATGGTTAATTGAAATAACAACAAACTAATCTTTAAAATGATTAGTTCTGTTGTTATTTCTTAAAAATTAACAAAAATTTAAAAGAAATGAAAATTTTAAAAAATCAGAAGAACAACTAAAAATGCTTCCAACCACCATGTTCTCAAAGCCAGCAGTGCCACCTGGTAGGTAGCGCGCGAGATAGGTGGGCTCCACACTCCCTATGGAAGCGCTCCCAACGCTCCAATAGGTTCTCAAAAAGCCAGCAGTGCCACCTGGTAGGTAGCGCGCGAGATACATGGGCTCCACACTCCCTATGGAAGCGCTCCCAACGCTCCAATATGTTCTCAAAGCCAGCAGTGCCACCTGGTAGGTAGCGCGCGAGATACATGGGCTCCACACTCCCTATGGAAGCGCTCCCAAATCCCAATTTTCTTCAATCAGCTTCAATGACGCTATCCGCATGCAGCGCCGCCATCCGTCAATTTTTTCAACTAATGAGCAACAAGTTAAAAGTTCAAAATAAAAATTTTTTTTTAAAAAAACAATTCAAAGTAGATGACGTCATCGCCGTCAGCTGATTGTTGTCATCTGTCAAAATTTTTGCTACAATAATTAACTTAAATTTTAAATAGATATTACTGTCATTTTCTGCAACCAACAACAACAACAATCGAATTTGAAAATCAATTTTTAGAATAAAAGATTTCCGCACATTTATTTTAAAATAATGTGAATAGTGAGTGAACTCGCTGCGTTGTGAGTGACTGTCATTGGTTGTGTGCAATTCAATATGTTGTTTGTTATTGTATTTGACAATGTAAATACGCTGTTTAAAATCTCTAAAATTATTGCACAAACTGAAAAGCTCTTATTAGCATACAATGTTAAGAACATGATTAAATATGACACTACGCAGCACAAACAAAAATAACAATAGTAGTTATATTAGATTTTAGTTAATCAAAAGTGCATCAAAAAAACAGTAATTATTTTTTATTAAATATCTTTAAAACTTTTTCAATGATCGTAGATGACAGCAGTTGTATTTCTATGATGATAGATAGCATAGATTGACCTATCCACAGACCGAAAATGCCACCCATCATTCCGACAAAATAGAAAGGCTGAAATTTTGAATTAAGTAAATGTTTTACTGTACTAATAAATAAACTCATATTTATAATTTACGTCATTTGAAGGCTTTTCTCGTATCATCTTTTTTGTGTTAGATCCCCTACTCAGGTGGACAACAGCTGAACCATTCCTTAAATAACAAGCCATAATTAGTATTAATATTAAAATTGTATTATGCAAGTCGCAATTGTTATTTGTTGAATAATCACGTGAAACATATTATTATTATTATTATTAACTTACTGCATGTAACTAATAAATGAGTCGATATCTTGGAATAACTCTGGCGTAATTTTCTAATTCCAAATTTATAATAAAATAATTAACTTTTTAAAACATTTGAATGTAATTTAAATTTAATTAAAAGTTTAAAAATTTACATTTGCGTTAAAACTTTTTTTCTTCAAACTTTTTAACTCATATTCTTTTTCTCTGTTTAAAAATAAAAAATTATTAATGAAACATATTAGCTAGCAATAATTATTAATCAGTAGAAATAGCAGTGTATAAATTTTTGTTTACACGCAAGGCTGTCGACAATTGCAAGCTTTTCCATCATCCTCTGATCATTTAAAAAAAAAGCAAAATTAATTATTTATAATTTAAATTGTGCAATTTAAAAAATGTAATACCAGAAAAATTAATCAGTTTTTCATTCTCTTTTAAGCATAAATCAAGACACTCCTAAAAAAAAACATAATAATGTATAATGTAAATACCAATTTAAAAGTAAGATATTACACAACTTATAATTGTAAAAATACTAGTTATTATAACCTTATAAGTGTAAAGATAGTTGAAATTGATTCTATGTTCCATATATCCGGGTAATTTAGGATACTTGCTGTGTTCGTCGATGCATTTTGAGGAGTAAGGAGCCGGAAGTCTTCTTACTTCGGTCTAATTTTGTTTTTTTTTAAATTTGCATTTAAAATCGTAAAGTCTAACATTAAATTTTAGTGAATCGCAATAGTTATTACCATAGTAAATGTGAGTTCCACTGAATCTCCCGGATCAACCGTCACCATATTTTGTAAACATTCGCCGTTAACTTCATTCGTATTGAAGCCAATAAAAGGCTTCAATCCAATTTTTGTGTCTATTCTTGAATAAATACTAGGTTCACTAGGCACCGGGGCTACTCGCATCTTCAAATCTGCGTGTTAAATCAACTTTTGATTACTTTGTTCTAATAATCCACAAACATTTTGAATATACCAGTAAATATCAAAGTTTCGCTGTCATTTCTCGATCTTCGCGGATCAATAATTGCGCAAACAGCTGAAAATTCAGAGTCTTCATCAAAAACTGCGTAACTGTCGTAACTAAGGACCCAAAAATTTCAGAGTTAAAATTTTGTTTTCATCAATGAGTGTAATAACCCTCCTCCTCCTCCCCTCATTACTTGCAGGGTAAATGTAAACCATTTTCAGTAATAAATTCGCATTCTAATACAAAGTCAGACGTTTTTGGAACGAATAACAATTTCTCTTCAATGGTAAAACTTTTTTTAAAATAATCTAGAAATCCATATTCCTAAAATAATAATAATAATTATTATAAGACTTAATAAAATATTTGTTCAATAAAAGTTTTATAGTTAATATAAATAATTATTGCGAGATGACATAATCGGAATTTGATATTATACTTCATACTTATCGTTGATTCCTCTCTTCATTTTTAAAGCATTTAATTTATCTGCCAAGATGAAATCTTCTTCTAACGTTTCATTATCCAAACCATCTAAATACATAGTAGGAAAGGAGCAAACATAGGTGGTTGGAAATGCATCCAGTGGCTCAGTCGTCTCAATGGTAATCACATTATACCTTAATAATTATTTATATAAAAAATAAATTAATTTAGCTGTTTTATTCTTAATGCTAACCAATTAGAATTATTTTTGAACGGTCTTTGCAAAAATGACTTATGTATTAAATTAAAGGGTGCCGGAAGGTGACGAGACAATGGTAATGTTGGATTATTTACTTCAAATATTCGTTAACGATGATGTAAGTCTGCCATATACAAGCTGAGACAATGGCGATAAATCCCAAATATTGCAATGGATATTTCCTGCATGTAGGAGGCAATGCTTTATTTATGGCTACCATTCCTAAAGAAAATATTACGCTGCAGGATAAGCCAATCCACAAGCCCCAAACACCTCCGATGCTACCTAGAAGATCCTCAACCTACAGAAAATAACCCAACAAATAATATTTATTTTAATTTTTTTAAAAAAATTAGGCTTTTCGCCTTTTTAAAATTTGTAAAATTTAAACCATTTATATAGGTAATAATTATTATACCTTTAATTTCGGCTGCTTGTATTCCACATTTTCTATATAGTTTTTTCGATAGGTCAATTTTAATTCATATGTGTTGGATGTACTGTAAAAAAAAAATTAATATCAGTGTAAACTTTGTTTGAAAACGTTCATAATAACAATTAATATTATAATTAAAAGTTGTATACATAAATACAGCTTTAAATATAAAACTATTTTTTTTTTTGGATTTAAAATGCATTTGTTTTATTTATTTTTGTGTGAAATATTTAGCATGATCAATGTTTAAAAAAAGGACTTAAATGGTATAATAATAATAATTATGTGGGTTAAAAAAAAAAACATTAATGGCAATCCTAAATGTTTAATATTACAAAATTAATAATAAAATAATTAAATTTACCGTTTATAAAAGAAACTTTCATAAGTATGTTGTACAAACTTCCACTTAATGAAAAAAGCGTTTTGCAGCTAGTAATATAAAAATTATTTTTCAAACATTATTAGGATATCATTAAACAATACACTATCAGTAGGCCTACAATTATTTCATTGCACTTAGAAAGTTCGAACTAAAAAAGTTCATCTTTTTACACTTGCGAGCCTGCATTGATTATAACATAATTGCAATTGTATGTAGAATAATTGTAATCCGAGTGATTATTAGTTGGTTTGCAAAAGTTTGCTTTTCCAAGAATGCAGCAAAGTGGAAAATTAGTTGTGATAACTCATTAAATTCATAATTATTATTGTGTCAATACAACAATCATAAGCAACGAGCATTAAATCTTTTAATTACATATTTCGTTTGTTCACTGATGCCAACTTTATAAAGTGCAATTTTTTTCAGAGTTAATTGTAGACTTCTATATCATTTAAAACAAAATAGTTAATAACATTATTTAGTTTTGGTTTTTTTTTTTTTCTACTATAAAATAAAAATTAAAATCTGATTAAATAAGTAAAATCGATCAGGGAGAAAGTTCTTACTAAACTCGTTAAAAAAAATTTAAGCTTTTGATTAATGATTATAATGATCTCACTTGCAAGGTGTTTGGCAGTTGCACATAGCGTCCAATTTCTCTCCTGGAATTTTGTTGCAAACTAATAATAAAATATTGGAACTTAATTATTTTATAAGGTCTCTAAATTCACTTTTAAAATTACTGCGGGAACATATTGGTAATCGGTCCACGTTCCGCTGTATCGTCGAATGAGGTATTAAGCATTTGCAGTAGGTCATGGTTAAGTTGTACAAACATCTGTCTAAGCAACTCTGAAATTCAAATCAATAAGTTTTTCAGTAATAATTTATACAACTCTTTATCATAACTCGCTTTTTACTTTTATAGAAAAGTTGTACGATAATAATTTACGTTGACTTTCGTAAAAGTTGGTCCACCCACTAATGTTAATTCGTTGATCATCCGCGCACATCCTATTGTAAGGCCACGTTTTATCCACGTAAATAGTCTGTAAACACAAAAAAAGAATTCAAATGAACCCAAACTTAAAACTTAAGTTTATCTTGAGATGAATCGAGTGGGCCTTACTTTTTTGAATTCTACTTCAAAGTTTGATGAGGTTTCGTCGAAAGAGTAATAGTGGAGTACGTCGTCCGATTGAAAAACAGGAAGAGTGTCTTTCTCATGCACGACCGAAACGATTGTCATGTTAGGAAACACTCGAACGAGTATGTCGCTGAAAATGACTTGGTAAAAATATATATTTTATAATTAAGATTTGCGAGTAAAATATGCAAATTAAGTACAGTATAATATAAACCTTGTGTTTCTGTGGTTAAGCAGTTTCCATAGTACAAGTTATTAAATATATTCTTGGCTCTAGTTCTTTTAAATCGCGAGAAGTTTAGTGTAAATAGGTAATTATTAATACCACAGCTACAAAGTTAGGGGTAAACAAAAAAAGTGTTGTTACCTTTCGTTTATACGTTCGATGAAGTCTGCGTTGGATTGTAAGAATTCAACGGATTTTTTCATATCATACCCGATATAATATCTTTCTTTGTCGGTCAGCAGAGAGAGACAGAAGAGTGATGGAGATGTGGTATTGCACGAAGAATCTTTACCTTTCATCTAATTATTATTTTACATTACAGTACACACTTAAATAATCAGTAAAAAGTTTAAAAAAAAAACATAATAAATAGTACGGTAGTTACTTTTAATAAAATGTTTTTGGCATAACCAACATTTTCAATAGTTTTTGGGTTTCCCAAACAAATAGTGAAATCGTAAGAATCAGTTGCCATTTCGTCCACTGCTGACGTTGATATCGAAAGTCTAATGTATTACATTAAAAAAACTCGAAATGAAGTCAACCTTTTTTTTGCTATTTTACACTCTCTAAAATTATTATAAAGTAGGTGCATTCAGTAATATTTTATGTGATACAAGAAGCCAATTTATTCTTCCATTCTATATGTTAGCTCATCTGGAACTCCTTTTCGTATTCTAACCTTATAAATTGCATTAAAATGTGGGAATATATTATATATTACTGAAAATAGTCCGCGATGAGTTGCGCTGTGTGGTAGAGGGCTAAGAGTGAAGAGATGGAGAGGAAGAGGAACCACATCCTCTTCCTAGACTTGTATTTCGATCCCTCTATCTGGTCCACAGCTGAAAGAGAGACACTCACCAACGACACCATCTTGATACTATAACTGCGCAAAAATTCTTACTTGTATTTATAGAAAATATTTGAAGGTTAATTGATCCATAAATATTGGCTGAAATATTTATTATTTGATTACTTTTAATATTTTTGCGTTAAAATGCAAAATTGTTTGTTTAATGTTTTCCCAATATCATTTTATTTTTCCGTTGGTGCAATTTCCAATATTTTATGTGATATTTGCTTTTAAAAACAAAATACATTTTCAATAGAAACAATCGACTTTAAAATCAATTTCTAGTACATAATGAAATTTTCTATACACATTTATATTATTGAATTATGTTTTTCTATTTGTTTTACATTTTGCATTTAATTTATATTATTAAATTTCATCACAATTAAAATAGCATCTACAACAATCCGACAACTGAATCTGATTTATAATATTCATAGAAGAGCTCAACAACTTTTCAGTAATTCCCTTAAATTATTAGTGATATTAATGTAAGTTCACTACCGGTAGAGTGTACATTCTAAGGGCGAAGTACACTCGGCCTCAGTATTAATACGAATAATACGGGTAATTATAAGATACATGTAGTAAATTGACCTTTTTCTTTAGTCTAAACCACTCGAGCTTAGTTCTTATGTTTTCCCCCCTTTTGATACGCGATTTTCCTTTGATTCCACTCATCTCCATTTACTTGTCTGGGGAAAAGGGATTATTAAGGAGTTGGTTCAACCTTGTTAAGCAAATTTATTAATTGCTGTTCCAAGTTTTCTACATGACTTTGATAATTACACTTTTTGTTTAAGGTAAAACAAATTGGAGGCTATGATAATGGTTGAACTCTATACAACAATAGTGTAGCTTTCTTAATGTCATTTGCCTTCTCCCAAGTCAGTTTGAGAAGGAAGGGCAGTAAGGGAGGGGGATATGCGCAAATCAAGTTGTGGCTTTTTCCTTCACCACGTGCTTTCCAACTGCAGGTGTACTGCATTGCTAAACGCACTCATCTTCAGTAAGCCCAGCAAGTTCTATCTTCTTCAGCGCCGTTTTTATTTATATTAATACATACACTTTGCCTTAATTAAAAGTGAGATTTATTAAGATATCCTTATCCATACCAAAGAAGAAGAAAATTTTTAATATCACAACAGTTGGTTTATTTACGACTTTAGAAGCGGAGAAAATCAGCAGGAATTCGCTCATTTAAAATCAAAAGAATAAAAAAAAGGTAAAATCTAAAAAACTTTTAATAATTATTAGGAGAATTACACGGTAGAACAAAAGGTTATTTTTATTATTTTTGTTTAAATTTATAATTTCAATAATAAAAATTAGGGACAGTAATTTTTGGACCGCAGTACAGCATTAGTATAAAAAAATGTTTTTGTTGAGTGTTGTATAGTTAAGGTTATGTACAGTCCACATTTTCCGGGTAGAGGTTCACGTGGTGGGCTCAGAAATCCTTTTACACAATTCCTATCAATAATAAATGTTGCGCAATAGTTAAGTTTGTTTCATCATAATTTAAAAAAAAAATTTGTCCTGTAAAAATTAATTAATAAATTATAATAACATAGGATAATTTCAATTTGATGTTTTTAGCTGTAATTGTGCAGTGTTGCAAAAGTGATGGCTTCTCCCGGATTTCAAACTGATGGTCAGTATAATAATAATTATGAAATTACAGTTAAAATAATAGCCTACATTTAATTTTATTAATTAATATTCGCCAGGTGAGAAGTTGTTAGTAAAGTGGCCGCTGGCTTATGTTGATGAGACCAGTGAATATGTGTGTGGCTGGTGCGGTCAAGTGCTGCTCCAAGAACACCCTCTCGAGGACTTGGAGGTAGTAAATTATTAATCATTTATTTTTTTGGATTGCATTTATATCATTTTTTTTTTTTTTTATTATTATTATTAGGCACATTTCAAAGGCTGCAAAGATACGAAAGAAAATGGACTTTTAATGGTTTAAAACAAACCCATTTTTCGTTGCTTATTGTTTTTATTGTTGTTACAATCTTTTTTATTTTTAGGCCTTCAAAGAATTGCGAAAACTTAATCGGAAGTTTGATGATTTCAAATCGGAGATTAGCGAAATGAATAAAGCAACGGACAACTCGAACGGCGAAGTGCGGGACGAGAAAAGTGAAGAAAGCAATGCGGACATTTTTAATCTAAAAGCGGAAATTAAAATGGAAATTATGCGAGAGATAGAAACGAAATTGGCGAATAATATGGTAAATCCACTTTCAATTATTATCACTTTAAAGATTAAATTAAATTGACTTTGTTATTCCTTTTATGGTGCAAATAGGGGCAGTTGAAGAAAAGCGGAGAAATGAGGGAAAGAGCCATTTCCACTTTGTTTAACAAAATCAATGCTTTGGAAGAAAGGATGAACGAGAAGCTGCGAGAGATGAACGAAGCTCACACGCTGAAGATGGCTGAACTCCACGGTAGTATGACTGAAGAAATAAGAGAGAAAAACGTAGAAGGACAGTCGGCCCTTGCAGTCCTCTCCGACCAACTGGCTCAATCGACGGAGGAGAGTGAAGCCATTGCGATTCATCTGATGAGAGAGTGCGAGCGAGATATCCTAACCCTCAAAACTCAATTGGAAGATGAAATAGCAATCTTAAAAACCCAAACGAAAACTGTACCGGAACAGTTAAAAAAAAGCGATGGAGACCTTCAATTAATTGAAACGCAATTGGAAGTTGAGAAAAATGAGTTGACGAAGCAGTTGGCGAAGAAGGCGAGTTACCACGCGCGACCATTGCCATTTAACCAGTTGACCCTTCCACTTTCGGTTAGAATATTCTTTCCAAGTCCGTCATGTAAAAATAAGAAATTAAAAAAATAAACCGTTTGCTTTGTTTCTATTCTATTTTAGATGAACCCGTTTAATCTGGTCGCTTACAACTATCTTTTCCAACCCAGCTTCAAGTGGACCATCGACGGAATTGAAGCTAAATTAGCCCGAAAAACATTCGAAGTGAGCAGCCAGATGTTGCGGTGGAACGGACATATCGTCGATTGTCTAGCTAAATTCCATCTGAGAGCCGATGACAGGCTGTACGTATCGCTCTGCTTGAACGACAAAGAATTGGAAAATGTTTCGCACATTCCTCAAGTATTTTACTTGCTGAAAGGCAAACAACATATACGCAGCTGTCGTCCAACGAGCGAGTTATTTGGCAAAGCGGACATTTCTTCATTATGCCATGAAACGTACTTGGCTCATAAATCCTGGCTTAGACTGGCGCCATACGATGTAAACGATTCGGTGGAGATTGATGTCTACTTGGAGCCATCAAATATGGCTGAACTCGACCATTCCTACGATGGGACGCTGGATTGGAGTATGGAAAACTATAGCCGACGGTTGGAGTTGGAGGAAGAAGGTATCATCTCGCATCAGTCGAGTCCTTACTTTTACACCAGTCCCAATGGATACAGGGTGCAAGTTAGATTAAGTTTGAAAGAAGCCACCGCTCGCGTATTGTTTTTGAGTGGTAAGTTCGACGCTTACTTACCTCCGACCTTCCCTCACCGTACCACGCTGACTCTGATAAACACAAAGTACCCCGAACGAAGTATTATTAATACGATTGAGCAGGATAATAAAAAATTGCCCTATTATATAATTAAAATATGTTCACTGGAAGAATTGGAGAGTCGAGTCGTGAATGACGCTTTGATATGGAAAGTGACCATCGAACCACGTTAACCAACATCGATCTGTAGGTACGCTAGAGAGCGAGGGTATAAACACCCATCTCCTTCATGATGACAATAATATTGATAAGAAAATGTAATCAAATTCTATGTCTATAAACGTACAAAAATAATGTTATAATGCAAAATGATTTGTTTACAAATTGCAAAAATAAAGTTTATGGTTCTTCGCTTGAAGGCTACATAATTAAGTCTGTTTGTAAAATTAATTATTATTCAAGAGATTGCTTGTAACCAATAATTAAAAATCCAATTTTTTTGGTTTGGTATTTTTGCAGCTTTTAAAATGTGTCTAATCATAAAACGTAGATAGGTTTATTAAATTATTATTTACTTGATATAAAACAAATGCAAAATAAAGGACCTCGAGGGAATCGACTCGGACGAATACTTGACCACACCACCCAAACTAGTCGAGCCGAGCACTATGTTTTACCTTTACCCCTTCTGCTACGTGCCTTTCTTTAGATTAAAGCGCAGCAGAAGAGGGGAGAAAATACTATTCATCCCCATTTCCTGTTTGGGGAAATGGGATTAGTGTTTAAGGAGTTAGTTGACATGTTACTTGGATATCTAACTACCCTTTTGATACTTACACCTCTCGTTTAAAGCAAAACCACAAGTAGGCGGATATGACAATTAGTGTACGAGTTTTCCTATTGTCATCTTTTTTCCCTTCTCCCAAGCAAGTTTTTTAAGTGTTTTGGGAGAATAGAAGGTGAATGACCCATTCGATTCTGTTGGTCACGTGGTTTCAATTGTGACCAGTTTCGATCGGTTGTTAAACGCATTCAGCTCAGCAAATTGTTATCTTCAGTGCGGTTTGTCGACCAAAAGCCAACCGATTCAACAAAGCTGAAATTGATTCGTTACGTTATGACACATATTTAGCTCATAAATATTGGCTCTGTAAGGCGCCGTACACTGTGAATGATTCAGTGAAGATAGGAATCTGCGTGGAACCATCGGCTGACCTCGTCTATTCCTACCGCTACGATGGGAATCTGGATTGGACCATAGAAAACTTTAGAAGCCGATTGAAGTTAGAGGAAGATGGCCAAATCCCGTATCAGAAGAGCCCTTTCTTTTATACCAGTTCCAATGGCTACCGGATCCAAGTCAGATTAAGTTTGATAGAACTAACGGCTCGAATATTGCAATACCCCGAGCGAAGTATTAGTAAAACGACTTCCAAAGGTATTAAAAAATTGTGCTACTACGATATTCAAATATGCCCACTCGAAGAGTTGGAGGAGAGTCGAGTCGGCAGGGACACTTTATTTTGGAAAGTGATCATCGAATCACTATGAAAAACATCTGCTTCGAGAAAGAAAAATAAAATGAGAAATAGAAATCTGGTTAATTAAAATATCCAAAAACATCTCTCCTATCTTCAAATTGCGTACAAAGTTAATTGATAAGAAAGTCTGATCAATTTCTACAGTATATTTATACTCAAGAGTCATAAAAATATGTTATAAACTTGTCAAAATCACACGATAATTTTGCTTTTAAGTTTTTTGGGTTGGATTCATATTTACAACATACTGTAATTAGGAATATTGCGGTTATAATACAGTGCCTAATATTTAACCTTCAATGTTGGGCATGCTGAAACCAAATTTGCTAACCACCACACTCTTCTAGCTTTTAATTTGAGTTTTCGTTCTTTATCCAACTCAACGGGAACAAACCTCTAAAGAAAAAAACCAGTTCCAGAAGTCATATATAAAAATACGAATGTTTTAATTCCAGAAAAGGTGAATCGCATCTTTATACAAAATCGTTAAAAAACTTTTCATATTTTTTTTTTAAATAACAATAATAATAAAAAAAAAAAATACCTATTTATTCTGCTCGTCAAAATTCGTCTTAAATAAAAATCTGTAAATGTGTTTTGCGGGTCAATCAAATTTATATCTCGAGAGCTTTCGCTCAGCGTTTTAAGGGTCTACTCTTAGTCCTCCTGGGCGCCGTACTCCCCGTGCCACTCGAAAATTTGGAAGCCTCCGCACCTACGATAAAGTTTAGAAATATATTATTACACGACGAAAAAAAAAATCACGTACAAATGCTAATTCAAAAATTTCAGACTAATCATTCGTACAGGGAGGGGAGCATTTTTAAAAGTTTGGTGAATGTTATTAAGTTCATAATAATGTTATTGCTTAAACAATAATAATTAAAAACCCAAAATTACCAAATGTGAAGGAAGGTTGAGCGGTGGTGGCGTTGAAGTTGAATCCGTTCGTGAGCGAAGGCGCTGCCGCTGCTGCTGCGGTCGATCCGAACGTAAAAACAGGATTCGAACTCTTCACCTCGCTGCTGGCGATTCCAGTCGTCGCAATGGGATCCTTCAGCTGGAACTGACTGGGGAAAGCAGTCTTCATCGGCAACTGAAACTGATTGGTAGGCACCTTATCCTGGAACTGCTGCGTAGGCAACAACTTCTCTTGGAACTGAAACTGCGTCGTTGTGGGTACAGTCTTATCTTGAAACTGAAATTGCGTGTTGGGTACAGTTTTATCTTGGAACGGGAACTGTAATGTCGTAGGTGCGCTCTT
>JAQGAZ010003008.1:0-13855 GCA_034692225.1 Polydesmus complanatus
CACTTGCTTTTTTACCCCATTTCTGAGTTTCTATCAAATGGGAAGGCTAAAATAAGGGAATTTCAAAAATTCAACTCGCGAACCTACGATCCGATTTGCATAAAAATTTACATGGGTATGTAAAATGAGGCCCTCTACACGATGGCGAATGATTTGCAATTAGCAAGCATATTACAAGTTGTTTAACAATCCTTGTTAGCCAACTTGTACCTATACAAAGATTTTTATTAAATTTTTGCTCTTTATTTGAATCATTCAATATTTGATCAGTGCATTATGCATCTGATGATAGCAAACGAACTTTAAATTCATAGGTAGGTCTAACGACATTAATTTACATAAAATAAGTTAGTTTGCTTTTACGACTTCCGGTTGCAGAGTTTTCAACTTTCTTTTATCTCACTTAAAACGTCAATTTATACTGGTACTTTATAAAAAAAATTCCCAAAAGCGATAAATATGACCGATTATTTTGTGATTCTTGTTGAGGGCATCATTTTATTTACATAATTATTATACTGGAGTAATAATTAAACTTAACGCAATTTCATTTTTAAGCGTTCGATTTGATCTAAGGGATTCACAAAAAAAATCACACTTTTTTTTTTTTTAATGCGTTTAATTATAGTAATTTTTTTTACTAATTTAAATTTTTAATAAACTTTCCATCACAATGATACAAAGCTTCACTATTATAACATCTCACGTCTTATCAAGATAATGAAAAACCAACAATAAAAATTATTACTTATCTTTGTCATTATTATTGGTTATTTTTACGACGAATTAGCATGCCTAAATACCATTTTAAAATTGTAAATACTGTACACTGTACTGTATATAACTTTTCTGTACACAGTATCTCATTTTACGAAAATAAATAAATAAAAAAAACAAAAACTTACCAATTATGTTAATTCACTCCACCATAATCTTACGTTGTTTCCACGTTTTTATAACTTTATCGAGTTTTTTAATAAACACATCCACGTCATCTTTGGTAATTCCAATAGCCGCAGCAGCTGTCAGATACGCGCACGGATAATTATTATAATGAGAGCCGAATCCATCAAAAATAAAACCAGAAATATTTTTCTTCTCGTCGACTTGCACAACACTGAACATTTTCTTTCAATTAATTTCATTATTATTTTTTTTTTTTTTTTGATTATTATTATTTAAAAACATTACCGAGTTCCTGAAACGCCTCTTGTAAACAGCATCGCTCCTACTTCAGTATAGCTTTTCTTTTCACAATCACTTGTCAATGACATCGCTAAGGTCGAATTTTCAGTAAAAATTAAAAATAATTTCCAACAATAATAAATAAGAAACACACTTACCCAAAGAAATCGGATTATTTGGAGTGATGAGTATTCGTTCTCCGTGCTTAGCTGCCACTACTTCCATCTGATTTTTTAAGTAATTGAAATTACTTTTTCGATCTTTTATATATTGCAGATAACTTGTTGATCCCAAAGTTAATAAAGTAATAAACACATCTAATGATGGCCCACTTGACGCGCGACCTGATCACAATAAAAAATGCTTTCATTAAAAAACGTGCCAAGAGAAGTAAAATAGTATTAATAATTTTTATTTAAGATATAATAATATTTTAAATGTTTATTTCGAGAATTTTAAGTGTAATTTTTGTACATGTATAATAAAAACTATCATAGAAACTAAATTTTATCGTTGTAAAAACTTAAATGTTTTTAGAAAGTTGATTTTATTATAAATGCGTACTACGTCTTAATGTATGCAATTATAATAAAATTAACTGCTAAAAATAAAATCAGTAGCATATTGCAAAAATATTTCTCCTGAACAATTACCAGATAATAAAATAATTTGTTTTGGTAGTGTAAAATAATTTTAAATTGCCTACTCGAATCACAACTACCAATCATGCCTACATTTACAAGTAGATAACAACTTTGTTAGAAACTTACCTGGATACATTTTACTAATACAGTCGATCATTTCCATATCAAAACTAGCTATAACCGAGCCACCTACTGGAACCATTAAATTCTTGTCTGTACTCTGAACGAAAGCGTCAATTTTTCCTCCAGATTTAAAACTCTACAAGGAAAAATGGCTTTAAAACTGCGCAATACCAAATTTTGACGAAATTTCGAACCTGTTGAATGAGATGCATACATTTCGTAGACTGCAAACCGTAAGCGTTGTTTACAACGTGGGGAATGGTTCTTAATTTACACAACCTCGAGATTTCTATTAAACTTTAAAAAAAAAAATGTATACGGTAAGTCGAAATTGAAATTTGTTAAACACGATCAATAATAATTATTACTTGTCAACACTTCTCGGCGCAAAACAAGAAGTAGTTGATAAAATGCACAAAATATTTTCATCTTCTAATTCCGTAATTTTCTTCTCAATCTCTTCCATGTCTGTTTGAAGTTCGTCTCCAACTAACTTTTCTTGAATTATAACTGGTTGATAACCTTTTCAGACCATTTTGATAACAAAATCATTACAACAATAATTTAAAGAATAGTTGATAGAAGAATAATTAATTAATTAATTCAATCAATTAACAATTTTGTACCGGCTGTAATGATGGACTTAAAGCAGGATTTTTGATCGATTCGAGGCCAAATTACATATTTAGCGTGTGGTCTTTGCTGCCTCAGAGTTAGCAAAATCAAGGTCATACTCATTCCAGTTGCCATCGGTACCACGAAACAAGCTGCCGCGTCCCGAACTCCTGCTCAAAAAGTCAAAATTTAAACAAATTACAAATTTTAAGATAAAACGGCTGGTGTATACCGCAGAGATGAATAACGTCCAACATCATCGAATTGGTAATTTTATTCATTAAACTGGAACCGGCTGCTTTCGGTTGCACTTCCGTCACGTCTCCGGAACGGCCGATTCCATGCCCCATTCTAATTTAAATCACCGCATAATTAAACATATAAATGCAGAAACCCAAACTAATTACATACCTGAAATGTCTTCGGGCTACAATTTCCGAAGCAATGCGAGATTCTCGTTCGCCAACTCCGCATTTGATTGGAAAGTTGTTGCTGTCCATCATAGATAAAACCTGCAGTAAATACTCGATACTTGAGTTATCCCAACCGTCTTTCGGTAGTTTTCGCTATAAAATTAACGAGAAATATTAGGAAGATCCTCATACATTTTATAACAATTATTTACCTGCTCTAACAAATGACGAATAACATTTTCTCGGTGTTGAATCGACTGAATTCCTTGCTGTACATACGTAGCCGGTATTAGCTTGGACGCGTATTTAATGGCTTCGTCGTTCATTTTCTTTTTATAAACTTTTAAATATAAATAAAATGCTTGTTTATCAAAATAATTATACTAGAGAAATCATTATTATAATAGAGAAATCATGACTAGAAATACGCCACCCGGTTTCATAACTCACGCCCGCGTTAATTATATTACGATCACGTGTCTTGAATTACAACGGTGTAGGAATAGCCAAGGTCTATTCTTACTCTTGCGCCGCCTAGTTTGAAATAATTTCATATTCAAAGATCTTTGTTATTATTATGCGTGATTTACACGCTTCAAGCAGTCATTGATTTCTAGTAACTAAATAAATTATATGGCATTTACATGTACTGTATAATAACGGGAAACAATTCGTTTTTTTTTAAAAAAAACATTGTTTGATGAGATGCTTATTCATCAATACCGGTAGTTATTTATTTTTAAATTGCCTGTACAGTATTGTAATTAAATAAAATCAAAAATTAATTAAACTTTAGACACTAGATTTTTAAATTACTAGTAATTTAGAATTTCAGAGCAACGGCTAATTATTGGTAAAATTAAATACTGTAATTATTTTTGAGGAACGGCCAAAATAAAATTGTACAAAATTCTAAATTAAAATGCGACCGATAGATAGATTCATTTAATTTCTTTTGTAATAATATTGTAATACTGTATATAATTAAACAATATTATAAATCTTGTAATTATAAAAGTTTTGAATTGATATAATTTAAAATTAGTGATAAATTATAATAGTTTGAATTTATAATTTAACATTAATGACAAAACGACTCCGATTATTAACGTCACACCTCCAACTGCGACAAGTACAATAGGAGTGATAAATCCGATGGTCATAGGAAAAAATAGATCACTCTGAATCTTATCAATCAAATCAGAAGTCAATTCGGCACTCTATAGGAAATAATAATATTACTCAAATAAATAAATTTCAAATTTTTTTGTAAAAAAAAAAAAAAACTTGAAAATGCAAATACTTCATTAAGCCATAAGAGAGGTAGAATAATTTGAGGAAGATCTTCGATGATGCTAAATAAAAACAATAACTATAAAAAGTTGTTCATATACCGGTACAATAGTTTTGGTATAATATATTATAGTGTCTATCGTATTGTTTGAATAATCGGGCCTATAGAATATTTAAATCAATTTAACTCACGAAAAATTAGAAACTGGTTGAAATCGAACGTTCATTTGAACTTTTCTAGCAGCTCGTAATAAACTTCCTGAAATCTATGAATTAAAGTTTCAATTAGAAATTAAAAACAAACAAAAATACATTCATACGAATAAATTAATGTATTCGATTACCGGCTCTAACTCTATAAAAGACACGTGTTCATCTTGCACCGGTTCAAGACCTTGAATAGCTCTTAAGTATTGAAATTCGGCCATTAAAAAATGCGGAGAAGACATAAAAATAGGAGCCCCTAAATATGCAATGGCATAGAATACATTAAAGTTAAAACCATCATAATTATTATATTAATGTTGACGTGATAAGTGTCACCTTCTTTGCAAGAGGCGAGATTTAATACACCGGCACCCGTGCAATAAGACATATTTGGAGAACAAAAGCAATCGTTATCGGGATTCATATTGTAATCCCCTAACATATCCAGATTAACTTCAAAGCGAAAACCTTTCACCGTCTTAAACTCAATTTCTCTTTTGAAAGCTAAGAACAGTGATCTGAAATTGAAATGAAGTCCAAAAATATAATATACCGTATAACAGATTAATAGGTAATCGCAAATAAAGTTAATTAAAGCTAAAGTGTTAGTTAAAAAGTGTTAACAAAACTTACCTACAGAGATCAGGTGAGAAAATAAATAAATTTTCTGATTTCGGAACATGTGTGCGAAAAAAAGAACCATCTAAAAGTCGAATTAAAATTAGCACGGTATAAAACTTTTAAAACGCAATTGTACCTGTTCCTCTTAAAGCGTTACACTTTTCTCCGCTCCAGTAAGAAAGTTTGCTAAATAAATGGAATAATATAACCACTTTTTAAACTCGTTTTTTCACAATAATTTGTACAATCATTTAGTTATAACATGTCCTCACTAACTATGATGTGAAAATCTATTGCGCACAATTGAAATTTTATCACCAAGATCAATTGATTGAAGGTCGCCATAATAATCCCGACTACATACGGTATTGATTTTGTCATGCTTACTTCAAAATATTTCTTGTTAAAAAAAACGCATAATAGATACATAGCTAAGCGTATTGTAAATAAACGCCTTCGATTCTAATAATTATTGCAGAATGATCACTTAAATACATAAAACATTTAGACGATAAGACGCCAGTTTTACCTTGAATTGTTCCAACTAGAAACAGTACCTAGTAAATCTGGGTTCTTTTTGCCTCGTCGAATTTGATATACGCCATCATCAGTGTCGTTTTTCTATTTAAAAAATGTAGGCCTAAATCGTATTTTTTTTTAAAGAAAAAAAGAATAAAGAACTGTTAAAGACTGACTTGATAAAATAATCCAAACATGGAACCAGGAAGAAGCTGTTCTCCGGTCAACTGTTGTATAAGTTCAACAAGGTCATCTTTATATCCCTTAAATAACAACCGACCCACTGTTTGCCGAATGAAAATAGTAGAATTAGTCATTTGAATAGCTGCTCCTAAAGATGGTTTTTCAACAGGTGGAGCCATTTGGGCAATTGTCTAATAATAGTTTCAAATATAATAATTAATTTAATTGGAGAAAAAAACCAACAAAAAAAAAAACACACCGTTAAAGGAATATTTGGAAATATTACAATGTCATCTTCGCTACCCGAAGACATTTCTGGAATAAAAATATATGTTTTTCTTTCCCTATATTCCACAAAATCTTCTTCATCGTTCCATTCAATTTTTTCTTTTTTTCTTAATTGCCTAAACAAAAATACCATTATTATGCAAATATTAAAACTTTAAATTTCAATAGCCGCTTAATTGTCAACAATATTAATCGAATTATCAATAGAGAAATTGGTTACCTATAGGTATAAGGGCCCAATTGTTGAACGATGGGTTTTACAGGATTTTCTTTCAAACTGTCAAGAAAGTCTTCATGATTGGTGTAATTAAAAATAAAAAATTGCATGTATATTGGGATGGGCGTCTCTTTCCAATACTGAGCGAGTTCAGAATCGGAATCCAAGACCATGTTCTAAAAATTGATTTGAAGTTAATTACCGCCATTGACCACATTTAAATTGCTTAAACTCTTTTGTTCAATAATTTCGATACAGGAAAATAATTTAACGCCGCACCGATTTAACATTTAAAGTTTTAAATTGTCAATTTTTTACTACAATATTGAAAAATTAAAACAAAACCCAAAATGATTGCCAAGTCGCCTCCAAATAAGTAAAATATTTGCACCGGTATTATAAATACAGTGCATAATAAAACAATTTCTAAAGTTTTAACTTTAAACATGAAGAATCACTAGCGTATTAACTAAGACAAGAAAAATCCTTTTAGAAAAATTAATTTAAAATAATAAAATAGTAAAAAAAAAAAGAAAAACTTTCTATTTACTTTTGTAATAATTCCATTTATGATTGACGGCACAGAATAAAACATTGTAGTTCCAAAAATGCATATTGAAGTTCCTATTATGATACACACTAGAATTGGAAATGGAGCTAATAATGTCATTTTGCTTTCTTCAAAATTATTACCGGTATTTTTTAAATGAAATCTTATAAATCGTTGCAAAAAAAATTTAAAAACATTTTCTAAACGAAAGCTGATGATTTAAAAACAATTTAAAAAAATCTAACTAAGTAACGCGTTCGATCGAGTGATTTGAAAAAGTCGAGAGGATGAAGCACCGTACATGTATGAAAAAGAGAGACTATCGCGAATGAACGACAAAAATGAGCGACCAGTCACCTGAAAATGAGAGAGCGAGTAGGAGGGGGAGGGGGATAAAGGAGTAAGGAAAAGTATCTGAAAGTAATCAAGCAAAAAAAAAAGTTTCTTCGATGATCAAATAATGTTATTCAGCTTGAACTAAGTGGTGGAGTCAAAGTGGCTATTCGGAGGGCAAAGAACGACTAAAAAAGTATTGAAGATGAGTAAGTTATGTAAAAAGTGTTTAAAAAAAAAAGCTCGTAAAGTTTATTCGAAAATGTTTACCTCTAGTAAAAATTGAGTACTTTCAATCTAGCGAAAATATTATTTTATAATAGCAATAATAAATAAAAAAAATTATGTCCTTTACAAAGACTACGACAAACAATTTGCTAATACTGTATTTACACTCGACTGCGAGTTCTAATCAAATAAACAGCCCCCGACGCGCAAACAACGAGGCCTTGATCTCGGTTATGTACATGATACACTTTCAGGTGTGAGTGTTTAATACTGGTTATAAGAATACCAATACAGTATCTTACAATTTGAACGAGCAATAATTTTTTTTAACAGCTTTTTTTCGACCCATTTAAATCTGACAAACATTTCATCATTCAATTGAGAAATGCTGTCAAAAATTGCAAACATTCGCCGCGGGAGGTAACATAAATTTTTTTTTTTAAAAAAAGAAGAGCATACCGGTAGCTCGGTTGGATATTGGTAATTTAAATTTGACTTCTATTAAAATGTTATTTTAATAAAAACGATGCGACACAAATTCCAATATCTCTCGGAAATAGATCAATCTGTACAGTACAGTACTATATGTTTACTTACCGGTATTGCTCATTAATTATTCTCAATTGCGTAGTTTTATTATGCCTACCCAGGTACATCCTGAAAAATATAATTGAAATGGGATCTTAATTATTAAATAATTACAGTTCTTCAAAGTATCGTTGAACATAATTATAGACCCTAATTTATTGAAATTACCTTTTTTTTAGCTCTTAAATTAATTACGCTAATCAAGAGGCAATTGTAAGGCGTTCAACCTTTGCACGAAATCTAAAATATACATCTGAAGACGAATTTCGATTGGATTGTTAGTCACGAAAAAGCCTGGAACACCAGCTTTTTCTAAAGTTACTTGTTGATCGCTAACCTAATAAAGTTAAATAATTTTTATCGATTTGTATATTATTGTAGCATCACCAAAAGCGAAGTGACATACTTTCTGGTCTAATTCCATAATTAATTTCATATCCATTCTCCTAACTTCCTCTTGATGCCGTTTTTGCAAAGTCTGTCGAAATTGTAATTCAAATAACACAAAAACTGGTTAATTTGTTCATTTCAATAACAATATAATAATACAACGCAGTAGCTTACATGTACCGCTGCTTGTTTCGTAACTTCATCTTGTTTTTCAGCTTTCATCTTTTTAACTAATTCTTGTTGTTCTACTAAATTAATAATTGAGTTAACATGAGTATATCGATTAATACCATAATATTTTGAAATGCAGTAAACTAACATTTTTGCGAATTGACCACTTTCAATCTTTGAGAAAACAGATTCTTTTCCGTCATAGTTTGAATTTCTTTCAGACCAATTACAATATCGTACAACGTCCCGTCAAGCATCGTTTTCGCAATATCCGACAATAACTCATTAGGAAACCTTTGCTGATATTTTCTGCATTATAATTATAAATGATATTACATATTTAATTACCGGGTAACTACTCGTATAGCCTAATTACTACGAAAAAGATTAGTTACTTACGGCGGCAGCTCTTTCGTCATTTTTTGCAATTCTCCTAATAAAAAATAATGCCTCCGTTGGAGAATTTCCTTTTGGGAATGCATTTCATTAAATGATGCGGCATAACTATCCTCGTCGACGTTACTATTCATCATTATTAAATTTATTCGGGTTCGATAAAACAGGTGCACCGAACACTTGCGCTTCAAATTTATCACTTGTTCGATTTGTAAAAATTGTATTCAATGTTTACAATTTTCTAGAATTTATTAATACCGCCTTATGTTACTGCACCTAAATTAAAATAGTATACCGGCTAGTCAAAATATTTTATTATTGTTATTAAAATAATAAACCCGGTGAAATTAAACGTTATCGATCAACGCGCGAACAGCTGGTCCAAATAGCAGACAGTCATGTGACGTCACTTCCCCCATGACGTTTTTATTATGACGTAACGCGCAAAATTCAAATCTTGGATTTGGCAATGAAAAGAGATTTCAATTAACTTAAAACATGCTTCAGGGAATTTGAATCGACTTGATAGAAACAGCATCAGATAATAATTATTATATAGAAAAAAAAATTCTAGTGTTATTATTTTTTAATGAACAAAAATAAAAATTAAAGTTTGCAAGATTAAGTTAACAGTAACTTGTACGTCATCGCGTGGATTGCATTAAAAACAAAAGCAATGGACAAGATAATATGCCCAATGATATTTATGAAACATAATTATTTAAAAAAAAAAACAACTTGAAAAACGCAATTTACGTTTCATCTAAGCGCACATGAAACTCCGATTCACTTAAATGGGTTTGCATAAAACGCGTTTAAACGAAAAACAAACCCCCCAAAAAAAACACCTCAAAACCCATGCGGTACATGTCTCTGTATCAAAGAATTCTTTTCAAACAGGCACGTTCTAGAGTCAATATTTATCAAAGCTATATTATTACTGTTGGGTGGGGAATTTGATCACCACAAAAATAATTGCTAAGTTGTCGAATTCCTAGATTTAGCGTTTGGTCTACTCATCCATTTTTTGACTGACGTGATTGTAGTTTCGTCGGGGAAAAACCTTTGTAAATGTTCTGCAAAAGTCAGTTGTGGAATATAATTTGTGAGTGTAGGTAAACTAGCATTTTTTAAATAGCTAAAGACTGAAGTCACTACTTTTTCCCTGAAAAAAAAAAAATGCTGCTGATTAATAAATTTAAAAAGCCATAATCATAATAAATACCATTGGGAACGAATTTTACTGTCTTGATTCGCATCTTCTCTGTAAATCTCTTCAGCTCTACAAATCATATCACAGACAAAAGCAATTCCAAGCTGCACAAATATTAATTCTTAGTAAGCCTATATATATAATAAAAAAAAAATTTTCAAAAATTATTACCTTGTGTTCAAGAGCAAGTTGGCATTGACTTTTATTAGAAAGATCTTCTTTTTCTTCGCAAAATTTTTCCCCGAAATTATGTAAAATATCTAACCCCGATGAAGATATTAAATGCACAAAGTGAGCGTAAATAATGGGACCAATTTGATCGGAGATGTCCCGTTTCAGTACAGTTGATAGATTTGAAACAATAATAATCATTAAATCTGTTAATTGCTCCTGACGCAAAAAAGAAAAGTTAAAATTAAAAACAATTTCGGCCATACTACCTTTCGTTCGATAAATACCTTTGAGAATAATATAATACTTCGATTTAATAAATTTCTTCCTTTTCGTATAGATATCATTTGCAAAAGAAATTGGCCACCGTTTTGGATAAAAGCTAGATATAACTTATTTATTTCTTCTTTTTTGAGGTCGTACAGTGGTAATCGTGCTTCTTCCGGTAAAACAACCACTCGCTTATCAATATCATCAGCTTGCAAAACCAAGCAATACAGCTAAAATATTATATACACTTATTTAAGTAATTGTACACTAAGAAACGATCTGAGTTATAAAACCTTTTCAATATCTAAGAGTAGCTGCCTTAATCTTTTTGTTTCTCTATTCGCCAATTTTGGGGCTTCAGCTTCTGAATCGTCATTGTGAGCGCTTCGAACTTCGATCATTTTTCGAGGGCAGGTCACACTACCAGCTTGAAGTTTACCTAATGATCCTTCATACTGAACTAAAATTTTAATGAAAAAATATAAATAAATTGCTTATAAAATGATGCCCACGGTTAATTTACCAGGCTTATACGTCCGCGTCTCCACTACTTTTGAGCGTTCAGGAATTACCAACGTTGGTTCTTTTTGTTTTGTTTCCTTGACCCTTTTCTTCAACATGAAATTCTGTAATAGTTAAATCGAGTTTAGTAAGAGTACATGTATCAAGTTGCCGGTATGTTAAAAAAAACCTGCCGTATAATAAAAATCATCTATATAAGGGTTATCAGATTGCAGCTGGATCATTTGGATCTGAATTAGCCATTCTTTCTCTCTTTTACTCATAAGATTAGCATATTCATCTATTTCTACATTTGAATTTGACTGATTCATGTAAGCTTGAGACTTCCAACCGTTCGTATAATTATCAAAACCTCTAACACCGCATCCGTTATTTTGCAAATTCTATAAATTATTTATGAATTAATTTAAATAATAAGCAAATAGATTTCGCCTTAGGTCTCACTTTATGTAATCCCGAATGCTGTAAATAATTAGATAGGGCTTCTCGTTTATCTTGAAATCCTAGAAATTGAGGTAACTGATGATTATAAGGAGGTCGATATGGTACTTGACCAACCAATAATGGATGTCCGGCTGGGTATTGTCCTAAACCAAAAACCATGATTATTAAATATTAAAAATAACTTATTGAAATAAAAAATTACCTATATACGCAGGACGAAAAGCTGTTGGATGTGTTAATTGTGGAGGTATAATGATATTACCTGTCGGTCTTATTAAGTGAACAGGAGCAAGAGGTGATGGTTTCGTATTGCAATTAATAAGCGACGTAGGAGACATTGACTGCGGTAATCGAGCTGGCACATGAGAAAGTCCTATAAATATCAAACCACATACATGTAAAATTAATGTAAACCAATATTAAATTTTTGGTAAAAAAAAAATTACCTAGTGGAGTGCTGGTTAAATGCATAAGCATAGGCGAGAACGGGGATGACATTTCCTACAACAAATTTTATTTTAATAAAAAAAAAATTTAAATTAAAATAAATACAAACTTAAAATGCACACACATTGTTTCTAGGAATTGTAGCTCTGTTGCTAAATCCAGGTGGAGGACCAATTGGTTTCTTTGGTTTCGATTTTAAGTCTGTCGTTGCCATATTTAAATTATTTTCTAAATCTCCAACCGTTAAAACTCTGGCTTTTAAAGGAATTTCCCTATTATTATTTTTTTGAACATTTTGAGAGTGCAAAAGATCATTCTCAATTTCCTCAAGCGTTTTTGCGTTTGGCAACATTTTAGAAGCCGATGTAACTTGTCTTTCTTGTTTTCGTTCATCATTGCTTGCAGTAATTATACAAGGATCCTATCAAAAAAATATACACGAAATAAACTCGCAACAACAAAAATGTTTCATATTAATTAATTTTACCCTTAATTGTAAGTCTAACATTGGAGAACTCATTCTAAAATGATTAAATAAAGTATTTCCAAATCCTTTATTCATATCTCCTTTCGGCGTACATGTACTCCATATTGAACTGGTAGATGGAGACCCCTACGAGCATAACGTTAAAAACAACAATAAACACATAAAATGAGAATACTAAATGATACAACAACAATCACGCACCACATGATTAGATTCCACAATTGCTGGCGGGGGAGGAGACACATTATAAGAATGGCTGTCATTTAGTCTCTAAAAAAATTCAGAATAACATTTGCGTTAACAATATATATGAATAAAATAAAGCTGGAAAAAAAAAATTACATAAGCCGGTTTTGAAACGTGCTTTTCGAGGATTGCAGGATCATCGACGTCGTCATCCAAAACCAATTGATTAAGAGAATTTTCAATATTTGTAGCTTCATCTTCGTCGTCACTCCCATAATAACTTTCATTGTGAACTGCAATGTTCGTGACACTTTCGTTGTGTTTACCGTTACCAAACGAATCTCCTAATTTCGCAAATTGCTCGTGACTTTGCTCCCAATCATCTAGTCCGCCGCCTTTATCAACATAATAAATTTCGTAAAAACAACTTCAAGGATTATGGGCTGTAAATGTATGCATACTACTCAGGTCGATGCCAAACGTCTCATCATTTAGCGCATCGTACTCGTCTTCTTCAGGTTTGTCATCTTCATCGTCACTTAATTGATTGCTTACATTACCCACATTTCTCCGTAATACCTACATTAAATAAAATTTTGACTTCATTGGCTGCAATTATTTCGAGTTATCCAACATCAAAAGCGCGAACTTCATTCGCGAAAGCTTTTTCAATCGCATGCTTGTAGTTGAATTATATATTAAGAAACACCAGATTAATTGCGTCATGAACAAATTTTTTTTCGCATTTTGTTTACTAATTATAAATGCAAAATATATCGCAGTGACAAATAAAAATTTGACATTATTTAAGCCTAAGCAACTAATCATGGCCTTCGAATATTTCCAAGCTTGATTGCCTTCAACATTAAAAGTTAAAATTATACAAATTATCTACTTACAAAACGAGCAGATTTGGAGTTAATGAAAGACTCCGCCATTTACGTATTTAAAATTATACAAGATTAAAAATGACTTGGAAGTTATTTGAGAAAATTTCGTTACTTGACTCATTTAACTCTTTCCTTCACATCATTTCCAGTGTCAGAGCCCCACTTGATTGCGGTACTACTGCGCTCTAGAGAGCCTATATGATATTTGGGCAAGAGAGTGGTCATGAGGGAAATCGCCGCCATGTTTTTCCTAACCTGCTG
>JAQGAZ010003009.1:0-13855 GCA_034692225.1 Polydesmus complanatus
CCTCCGTGGCGCAATTGGTTAGCGCGTTCGGCTGTTAACCGAAAGGTTGGTGGTTCGAGTCCACCTGGGGGCGAATGTTTTTTTTTTTTATTTTTTTTTAAAAAAAAAAGCAATAATATTTTCACTTATTGGTTTGAAATACAATATTTATTTACTCCCGTAAACTTTTAAAGAAATATTACAAAATAATAAGCGTATAGCAGAGTGCTATCGATTCGGTGTGGTAACTTTAGAATAGGGCAGTGATCGATATCTGTCTGGAATAATATGCTTACTAAATAACAAGCCAGTAACTAAAACCCAATTTTAAATAAAATATCAAATTTAATAAAATTTTGAGTTGTTATTATTAAAATTTTTAAGCAGATTAAACCCTCCCCCTCCATAGATCGCAGTAGCATTTTGCAGGTATTGCCAAGGCAATAATTATTAAATTTACTTTGGTCATAATTTTGACATTCGGAAGATAATTTCCACCTTGAACTTTAACGAAAAACATCGATAAAAAGAAAAATTGCTCGGACAACAACGGTTTATCCGGTATTTAAGCCGATATAAAAATCGAAATATAAGTGGCATCCTGCCTGTAAAAATATCAAACAAAAGGCAACAAGTTTTGTAGCCGTGGTAAAGTCAAAACACTCGCCCCCTTTAGGAGATTGATTCGCTCCACAAATCAATCTTTAACTTTATATCAAACATTTTATTACTAATTTTGACCGCTGCCAACATCATTAATCTAAAGGTGCTCATCTTTTAAATTAATCATGAGGTCTCCAGCATCACGGAATGTAATTATTCTACTACTTTTCACTTTGTCGTTGCTATACACTTCGATCGGAGCTCAAAACCAAAGTAAATTTCAAAAGCAAAATATTTTTTTAAAAGGGAAAAAATGAGTTTTAAAAGTTTTTTTTTTCTTTTTATAGCTGAAAATGAATGTTTGGAAAATAAAGATTGCGAAAAACCCTACGAGTCTTACGAGTGCGAGGATGGAAAGTGCTTGTGTTCGATAAATGATGATGTGTACACTTTCGACGAGGAATACAAATGCTTAAAATTAGGTAATACCGTATTAAAAAAAAAAAAAATTAAAAATGTCATTAATTATTAATTTTAATTTGACTAGAGTATATAAATGGTTCCTGCGCGTTGGATAAACAGTGTAGTTATCTAACTAATGGTTCAAAATGCGATGACGGGATTTGCAAGTGCATGGCAGGATTTGTTTACTCCCCAAACATGGGCGTGTGCGAACCTTTATTAACGACTAACGCAAGTAAACTTTAAATACTATTTTTAAAAAAAAGGTGTTGTTTACATTTTATTTTTATTTAAGCTGAAAATGAGTGTTCCGAAAACAAAGATTGTGAAAAACCTTACGAATCGTACGTGTGTGAAAATGGTGTTTGCGTATGCTCAAAAATTGATGTTTACACTTTTGATGCGAAATACAAATGCTTGAAATTAGGTAAAAATGAGAAAAAAATAATACTGTACAGTATTTTGAAATCCAAATTTTAATCCATTTTTGTTTTTTTACTTTTGACAGTGAATTTTAATGCTACTTGTGAGATAAGGGAGCAATGTAGTTATCGAACTAACAGTTCAAATTGCACCGACGGAGTGTGCAAATGTAATTCTGGATTGTTTTACTCCGAAAGCGTGCGCTCGTGCACCAGGCCAGTGCGAAATCCCACCAGCAAACCCTTGATTTCTCCGTTTCTAATTGCGATAATTGTTGTCGTCGTTATAATATTGGGATGCATTATTTGCTGTTGCTGCTGGTAGTGCGTATATTTTTTTAATATTATTGCTTAATTATTAATTTTTTTTTTTGTTTTATTAAATTATTAGTTGCAAAAAGAAGAAGAATTTGCAGCAAGTTCACAGCGGGAAAAAATAACAATTCGTTACGATCTAGAGTCATTGATGCCTACATTTCGACAACACAGTTTTGATTTAAAGAAAAAAAAAGTGCTGACTTAATAATTAAAACTGCAGAAATTGCACGGGAGTTATTTTTTATTATTATTTTAAAACAGCTATTAAATGAATATAACAGCACAAACTTTTCAATTAAAATTACACGCCTACATCACTGTTTTAATTATTAAAATTAATGTTATGAAATAATTTTTAAATAATACTTTTAATCACTAAAATAACTGTTTTAAATAAAATTTAAAATAAAAAGAGTTTTATCACTCGCATAATTATTACGCGATAAATTAAATAAAAAACTGAAATATTGTAGATTGTTTATTTTTAATCTTAACGAGAATTTAATATACTGTACGTATGATATAATCAGTGTGAGAAGTTGCATACCGGTAGCCTACAAACCTTCTCGGGCACCCAATAATTAATTTTTTTTCTAAAAATATATCAGTAATAATACTGTATTTTTAAATAATATTTGCTGTTCGCCCCTGATTTTTTTTTTTTTTTAAAACCGTTAATTTGGTTATTTTATTCGGCAATTACTGTTATTCGCGAGCGGCCCTCGTCGACCGACAACACTGGGACTAGTCCTCACCAGGAATTGGCAAGCGATGAGAGGTTTGTTTACCTTTTTGCATTGAAAAGCAGTAGCGATCATCACTGACTTTTCCTGGCCATTTAAACTGGTAAGGAAGAAAGTGCCTGACAATTTTTGCATGCTCATTCACACATTTTCTCATAATCAATGGTCATAATATTTTATTTCTTTTTGCTGTTTATTGGTTGAAAAATATACACAGTATTCTAAACGCCAGATATCACTTTAACCAAACTACATGTATACGGAGATTATAATATCGAATGTAAAAACTGCTAACATTAAATTAAAAAAAAACTTACATTGTTGTTGAAGCTATTTTCTGTAAATTCGAATTTAGCGGCTAGATGAATGGGATTATCAAAACGCGCAGATTACCAGGAAAAAGTACTGGCGCGGGCTGCACCACGCCGTTGACATTTCGAACCATATCGACTACACTTTTCATGGTACAATCAGCGCCACCATCGGGAAATCCTTTCAACTAACTGGGTGACGTCATCGGTCTTGACGTCATATTTTGAATTTTTCGATAATTTTGAGAAAAAAATCGTGTAAACTGTTCAATAATTATTCGAAATATTTGTTGATTTTCCTTTAAAAAAAAAAGGTTTTTGCTCTTAAAGGGAGCTCTAAGGAGCTGTTAATTTTCTAATTTATTTATCATCAGTTTTTTTTTTTTAAAAAAAAAAACTTATTAATTTTCCTAAAAAATGAATATTTTTCTTTATCCATCTATTTAATTATAATTGTTGCGCAGTTACAAATCATATTATTTTTACTATGCGCAGTAATTGATTTTTATTTTGTTGATAAAACTTTCAGGTAAATTGCTTGGGAGCCCGAGTTTAGGTGAAGGTTACTATTAAAACATATTATTATACCAGTACATGTAGCTACATTTTTAATATTTATTAATTTTTTTTTTATAACTGTAGCCTATACAAATACAAGCCTTGCACTTGAATAACGCCACTACAAATTAGCATTTAAAATAACAAAAAGAGTACTTGTTGTTATAAAACTCAAGTTTTAAATTAAATTGCGGAGCTCACCTAACCGCGATTACCGTATCAGCCATTACCAGCAGATAACCGCAAGTTTACTCCACTTTAAAATGATTATTATAATTACAGTATTTAAATAGAGTTAATTTTATCAAGTAAGCTTATATGAACGATATCTCCCAGCTTTAAGCGTAGCCGTGGTCGTATAGTGGTTAGTACTTTGCGTTGTGGCCGCAACAACCCAGGTTCGAATCCTGGTCACGGCACTTTTTTTTTACCATTTTGTAAAATTTTGAATACCGTAGATAATATAATTTAATAATATTAATAATCCGGTTTTATTTTTCAGTTATAAAGTGAATATAAATTCTTAACGAGTGTATACCCCCATCAGGACCGTCGCATTTGCGCTTAAGCTTTTTTTCATCGTTCTTATGCTTAAGTCCACTTCTTATGTGATCAGAGTTTGGAAATTTTTTTACATCAGCGCAACAATAAATTCCAAACTTTGACCACACAAGAGGTGACCGTGAACGTAAGAACGAATTAAACCCCAAAATTCTCTAATAAGTTCATTCTTATGCTTATGACGTCATTAGAATTATATTTATGAGACATTTTATAACTTATTTAAAAATAAAACTGGTGTTCATATTATTTAATAAACTTTATTACAGCTACCGGTACCGCTTTTTTTTTAACGGTTTTTAATAGATATAAAAATTCAAATTATTACGTCATATTAAGAATGAGACGAAAAATTTAGTAAAAACCAATATGATTTTAACGGTAAAGTGCAGAGTATATAATTGAAAACAATAAATTACGTACAGTATACTGTATTAATTGTTGTTTACATGAATAAGGAAAATTTTGTTAAACGCGTGCACCCAGCGCAGCGTCACATTATAAAGTGTAAAAAAAAAATGTTCGAAGTTGTGGATTTTAATTTTCGAGTGTACATGTACAGTAAGTCCTCAATAAATCCTTAAAAGAATTATTATCGAGCCTACTAATTGCGCGCAAATTAAATGTATTATCTCACCCGAGAAAGCAAAATTCCCCATGAACTTTTCCGAAAAAATGTCAATATCATTAAATCCATATGTAAGTTTAACATTGTGCAAACACAATTTCCGACGCTCGGAACATCCCCCATTATCCACGCACAAAAGAACCTTTTAAAAGTCAATTCGCGCGAGCGGCAATATGTAAATAATAAGCGTCACGATGCTCCTCGCGCTATTCATCACGCATTGATTGGCATTCGAAATCAATCTCTCCTAGAAACTTGTTGCATTCGTGTCATTTCGCAACGTCCCATCCATCTCTCTTTCTCGGCACTCTGAGCGTGAAGATGAGATCCTTAATATTATTTGTCCTTATTATTATCGCAGTTTTTGTTTCGATCAAAGCGGAAAATGAAAGTAATTTTCTCTGGTTTAATAATTATATTTTACTTAGTCTCAAATTATTTTTTTTTAGAACAAAAAGAAGCTGGGCCTAGGACTTGCGTGGATAAGAAGGACTGCGAAAAGCCATACGAATCGTACAAATGCCAGGATGGTGTTTGCCAATGTTTCGGAGCCGTTTACACCAGCGACCCCGATTATCCCTGTTTCAAATTAAGTAAAAAATTGAAAACTTATTTTCTGAAAAATTTTAAAGATTTGTTTTTAATTGATTATTGTTGGTTTTGACTAGTTGGGTTGGGTAAAAACTGCGAGATGGAGTTGCAGTGTTTTTACAACGATTCTCAAGCGGAATGTACGGATGGTGTTTGCCAGTGTAAGGCAGGTACCACGCAGGGAGAAGATAAAAGATGCCACGGCAAGGAGAAAGTTCCCACAGCTATGTTGTTATTCCCGGCCATTTTCCTGGTAGCCGTCGTAGGATCGTGCATCGGTTGCGTCATATGCCTCGTTTGTTGGTAAAAAAAAATCTCGAAATTTTTGGGTTTTTAAAGAATTTTTTTTAATATCAAATTTTTTGCTCCGTAGTTGTTGCAAAAAGAAGAAGGTGGAAACCGAAGTGGAAGATGACTAGAAAAATGGTGTTGAGTAAAATATTTTCCCCATATAAAGTAATTGCGAAGTTATAAATTTTATTGTTTAATATTTTGCACGTATCGATTTAATTTAATTTTAATTTATTCCCACAAAAAAAATAATTTAAATTAAATAATATTTCATTTTAAGGTTTTCTAGGTTTTAACTAGTCAAAATTTTATTATTTTAAATTTGTTTGCATTTTTTTTTTTAAAAACATTTTTATAAAATTTAAATTAAATTTGATATTATTATTACAGGTAGTAAAAAACGTATAATACTGATATAATATTATAATTTAAGTTTTATAGTTGTATATTTTTATTGTATAATAGTATTTTTTTTAAAAAATTCAAAAACTTTAAAATTTAAATTTTTTACCCAACGGTATTTAATCTTTGTATTTTAATTAAAACCATGTTTTGATTTAATTAGTCAAAATTACATAAGAATATAATTTAATATTAGATTTCCGTTTTATTTTTTTTGGATTTATTTACCAAGAGAAATAATCGATTCTAAATTTTTTTTTTATAATTGATTGAAAATGGCGTCGTGCCACGTCTTATTTTCTCAGCACTTGCGCTATGAATAATACTATTATTAATAATTATGTCGAGAATTTTTCAAAAATGTGATTAATTGAAACACCCACTGTGATATTTTTCTTCGCAATTCTTTTTTATAAGAAATACGTGTATGTACATGATTCGTATGTGTATAATTAAGCAAATAATAGAAATGAGAGATGTTAATATTAAAATTAAACTAAGAAAAACTAGTTCAATAAACTCCAAATAAATAAAACTTTATTTTTAGAAACTTCGCTAATTATGTAATATTCTGTAAATTAAAAAAAATACAATATTTTGGATATTATAAAAAAAAAGAAAATTATGAGTTTAGATAAAAATTCTGTATATTAAAATGCACATTTGATCAATTTATTCATTTAGTTAGATTTATTTTCTAATATTTTTTCTCATACATTTTGTTGACACCTCCCTCCCTTTTAGTAACAGTTCTAAAACCATAGCATTGGAACTACAAGTATGTAGGCTGACATTTGATCGGTCATCATTTTCTCAATGTTGACTATGGCATGGTACCTAACGAAATGGCACTGTTACAAGAAGGAGCTAGTATTGATTTGAGTCTTAATTAAAATAGTCTCATTATTTTTCTGCCACCTCATGTATTGTCATATTTTGATGAGAATAACAAGGGTTCAAAATACGGTGTCAGTGAATTTTAAGTTGTTTTACGTAACATTTTATCAGCTTATTCAACTATTTTAAGGGGCTTATCTTCGTCTAAATAATAAAAAAAAAAACAACCATGATGATTCAAGTGGTTTATCATCAGCAGCATCATCACGTGTAATATTTGAATTCACGTGTTGTAAAGGTGAATTTCGCTGGTGACTGATATCATAGGCCTATCATTTTGTTTTTTTAGCTCGTTTAATCAGGTATTTCTCTTACATAATCAAAGCTTCACCTTGGATTTTTAAGCGTTTAACTGATAATTGGGTCGAAACGCAAACTTACGTCACATCTGATAAATAATAACAATTTCGATAAAACACTACGAGGATCGCGTGATTCTCATTTCGCCCAAGCAAATGTAAAACGTCGAAACGCGCCTTGTATATTTCTCATCGGATTTTTTTTTTTTTTTTTAATTCTCAGTTTCCAACAAAAAAAAAATCATGGATTATAAATTCAATTTGATTCTCATTTTTTGGTGTTTTTTCGGTGTTTCGCTTAGGTTGTCCAACGCCAAAAACGAAGAAAGTAAATAACTATTTTATTGAATTTTTGCTTCTTTAACTGTACATATAATATTTTTTTTATTTTTAATTAGCGATTGAATTTACATCGTTCAATTTGACCGTTTCCGATTGTAGTGTGGAAGACTTGACAGAAAATGAAGTTTGCACCATGTCTTGTAATTTATTTCAAACAGATCTTAACCACACATTCATTTATAGTGATGCCAGATGGACGTGTAAGTCTTTCTTAATTTTATTTAAAACAATTATTTCACTTAAAGCTTAATTTAAAAAAAAAACTTTATTATTGAAACAATTTAAAAATTAATCACTGCATGTTTTAAAAGCGTTTCGAAATTTAAACGAAAAATGGCTACTGCTTAATATCCAAACATCGAAAATCGATTAATTGATTAAGTTTAGCTATAGCAATAATATTATTGAAAAATCATTCTTAGTTTGAACTACAGTATATCATTCACGATTCACTTTAAAATGTGTAGGCTAAATCTTTATTTTATGCGACTAAATCGACGCGTAATATGGCTATTAAAAAAAATGTTGTTTTAGGTGTATTATACACGGTGTCCGTAAAAAAACCGAACCCAACTGAATTAGTATTAAATCCTTTTATTATTCTAAAATATTTGAATAACACAATAAAAAATCTTTACTTTAAAGACGTCTTTTTAACATTTAATTGTTCTATTCTGTGATAAAAATATCCTCCTTCGGCCTCAACACCAGCATTATACCCACTCACTATGCCCCCTGTATACATTACAGCTTTATTGAAAACAAAATAGAACAATTAATTGTTTAAAAAAAAGTCTTTAAAGTACAGTCTGGAATTTTCCATGTGTCATTCATATGTTTAAATTATTAAAAGAATTTAATACTACGGCAGTTGGGGGGTTCGTTTTATTCCCTTACACCGCGTATATTAACTTGAAATCATATTATCAATTAAAAACTCTTAAATATCAAAAATAAAATTTAATAAGATTAATAATTATTATCAGGCATTAGATATACTAAATTTTAATATACTTGTAGTTATAGAAATTGCTCCATCGAATATTTAAATACATTAAAAATCAAAATTATAAGCTCAATATTATATGCCATTGATTGACAACGTGACAATAATTGCTGCAAATCGATATCATAATAATAATATTTTATTTGCCTATCAAATTCGATGATAATAATAAGCATAATAACGGTGATGCGATAATATCGACTGATGTTTCGATAGATTACACCACCGACTCGTCAATCAACGTGACGCTTTTCTATCGCGGCGCTCAATATCAAACCGAAAACCAATACTTGACGGATAACGGCAATCCATTTACCGTGACGGAATACACCATGAGGCTCAACGTGTCGGAGCAGGACTATCACCCCGGTAACTACCGCTGTTACTTCGCCATGGAAGGGGATGAGTACGCCATCACAGAAATTTTCTACGATTTCAATATTAGCAGAAACGCCAGTTTGGGTAAGTTCTAAAACTTAACAACACTATATATAAAAAAATAAAATTATTATTATTCTTTACTTAGAATCTTTAATGGGCGAACCGTGCGTGGTTGCCAGCGATTGCTTGGCGATGGATTCAACTTGTAGCACCACCGATTCCGTATGCACCTGTTCTCCTTTTAACATTCCCAAAACTAACACCCCGGATAACCCCGCCTGCTTACAACGTATTTTTCATCCTTTATATTTTAAATAATCTTAAAAATACGTAATTGTTTTGTTCTTTCTTTCTTTTTTGAATTTCTAGCCATGATTATTACGGGCCACTGCAACGTGGAAGAGCAATGTAATGCGGAGGAGCGAATGATTTGTCGAAACGAAAGATGCGTGTGCAATGGTCTTTTCGCTAACATTTCGGAACTCAGCGAAGATCATCTATCGTGTATTGAAATAAGTAAGATAATGTTTCGCTCTTTTAAACTAACGACGGCTATTTTATGCAAAAAGCGTGTAGTGGTATTCTTATGCAAATGTTGTGGTAGAGTTTTAAGAGATAGGCTAAACGTGCCTGCAATTGGAGTATTAAGAGCTAAAATCTCGCGCAAATCAAATTTTATGACGTAAAAAATAACGTTTAAATTATTTAAATGAAAGCAAACGTTTGGGCAAATTGAGTTTAAACAAATGTAAAAGGCGACTAATGGTTAAATCCATCCCTGGCTGCCTAATGTCTTATTTGGGGCCCCACAAATCATTGGGTTTAATACTTAATTGCAATTATATTTTTTTTATTACCCTACTTCCGAATTTCTGAAATGTATAGGCTACATAATAATACGAAATTAATTCATAATTATAATGTTATTATTTTTTTTTTAATAGGTCCTTTATTTAGCTCTTGCAAATATAACCAGAGTTGTGAATTTTTTTCCAGCATTTCGCAATGCGTCGAAAATCGATGCGAATGCCTCGAAAATGCATCGATGAGTACTAATTTATTGTCTTGCACCGGTAAAAATTAATTAATTTTTTTAAAAAAAAAAAAAAGTTTATGCAGGATTTAATTTTTTTTTTTTTTTAACTTTTAGAAACTCCGTTAATAATCGAGACGTTCACCAACATCGCAGACATGGAAGTGGGTAAAGGGGATTTAAAGTGCGTAGTAACCAATAACGACCCCGAACTTACGTTTCATCATTATTTATGGACATGTAATTGATTGAATTTTAATAATCGCCGTTAATAATTTTTTATTTAAAAAAAAAAATGTTTTGAATAGATAAAATTTCTTCCGGTTTGGCGGTAAATATAACGCTATTCGAAGCCACTCTCACTCAATCGAAAAACCAAATCACATCCACTTATCCGCTATCTTCCTATTCGGCGGGTTTATATTTTTGCCAGTTTTATTTCGCCGACGTTGACGGAAATTTGATCGAAATGAACCGGGCTTTTAATCTGTCCGAAGTCGCGGGTAAAAACACCCTAACTCAAAAAAAAAATCATCGAAATTTAATAATAAAAACGTAAAAAAATGTTTTTTTTTTAAATTTTGATTTTAAAGGTGTTTTGATCGACGAACCGTGCGATACATCCTTCAACTGTTCCGCACTCAACGCCCAATGCGGCATGGCCAACGTCACGACAGGCAACACAACCATCGACGAAACGTTATGCGAATGCAGAGGAGATTACGATATTCAATATTGGTTGTATCCCAACGCTCCCGCCTGTTTAAACCGTAAGATTAATAATTATTATTTAATTTTTTTATTAAGTTAAATCAAAATTTAAGTGCAATTCAAACTGCATTAAACATCTGGACTTTTACGCCAGTATTTTGGGGAAAATTTTATGGTATCATTGAACTGCCATAACATTATGGGAATTTGATGCGCCATAAATTAAAGAAAATATACCGCATATAAATTGTGAAATACTATTTTTTGAATCCAGATGTAGCTGAAAACGGATCTTGTAACACGGACGACCAATGCACGCAGCTCCATCAAAGTTTATATTGCCAAAACCAAGTGTGCACGTGCACGGGCAAGCACGCGCGCGTAGCCAAGGAAGATAACGCGATGATGTGTTTAATTCCGGGTAGATTTAATTAATTTAATTCGTACGCGTTATCATGTTAATATTTTATTTTTTTTGCGATTTTTTTTTAGCTCCGTTAACCGCGAAATGCGATTACGTGGAACAATGTTTATTAATAACGTCCTATTCGGCTTGCATCGACAGCGCGTGCGACTGCGAAGACGGTTACGAAATGGACGAAAGCAAAACGTATTGCGAAGGTAATTAGAAACTAATTGAATTTTATTATTTTTTTTAGATGAGTAAGCCTAATTTAATTGAAATTGTAGAGAAGTTAACCGGAGGAGCCATCGCTGGAATTGTGATCGGAAGTGTGGCTGGGGCAGCTATAATACTCAGCCTTATCGTTTACGCAATTAGGAGCTAACTAGTTAACCCTACTTCCTATACTAATAACATTTTTAATTAATTAAAATATTATAATATAAATCCGGACGCTCATAATTTTTTTAGTTATAAAAAAAAAATAATAAACAATTTCTTAAAAAATAAAATCTTTGTTTATTACACGGAATTCATATTTAAAAGTAGGTAGAAAATCGACTAGCGAAACCACACAAATAATTTTTAAAAAGCGAAGTATTTTTTGGCGAAAATTTCTATTTTTCTTTCTTGACCAACGAGTTGCCGAAGATATCAACGCCGTGTATCTCTTCCAGGTGAAGGGGAAACGAGACTATTTCGACCGGGACCTTACAGCTCGAGCACCAGGTCACCGTGTTTTGGCAATATTCACGGTCATCTTCTTCCCTCAGGAATTGAGCAAATTGGCCAACCATACCATTTTCTTCATAATAATAATAATAATTAAATATTTAATTACTAAATTAAAATTATAAAATTCAGAAAAAGTTATATTGAATACCATATTTTAGATTAAGGCTTTCCATTTCTACCGGAGGACCAAAGTCAGCAAAAAAATCAAAACCGTGTTTTTTTTTTTTTTTTTGAAGAAATCGAGCGAAGAAGATAGCAGCACCAATATTCAAAATGACTCTTTTCGTAGATCGAAATTATCCCCGCCCTAATCAACGGGAGTGAAGGTCACGCACTTTTTTTTTTGGGACCGATTTCCACCTTTATCCTTCCAATATAATTTATGTAGGCGTTATTATTGTACGTACAATACAGGTACATGTATTGTAATTAAAAAAAGGTGGGGTCAACTAACGAGGAAGAAATGGGTTTGATTCTCCAGATATTATTTGCAAAAGAATAATTTTAAGGCTTAAAATTATTTTCTACCCTATCGGGAATGCATTGTGTTGGTTTCCCCCATTATAGTGAAAAGCGCCATTCAATTAGTAAGCGACATTCGTGTTTAACTTTAATTTACAATAGAAAGGCAATTATTACAAACACCGCAAAAAGAAAGGTTTTTTTTTAAATTTAAATGGTTAGTGAAATTTCCGAAACGTCTTAACCGGCTTAATCAAGTTTTTTTTTGGCGGAATAATATTTTTACTATTATTATACTCAGTAGTGTACATTGTACTGTATCTATTGTTTTGGATTACTTTTAAAAATAAATCATTTTCAAAATTCAAGGGTAATTTTTTTTTTAAACGAAAAAAAAAAAAATAAATAAATAAATAAAACAATTAAAAAAAATACCTGGAACAAGGATTAAAAACTGGAATAATGTGGTACCGGTTCCCGTATTTTTATTTATTTCTTTTTTTTTTTTCAGAAAAAAGTTGAAAAGTACAGAGTGCACCCAAACCAATTATTAAATAAAACTTTAACCTTGAAGTCATGTACACTAAAAAATATTAACATTAAACCTTTTTTAATTCTTAACAATTAAAAAAAAAAAAACCCTCCCAAAAAGACCACGTTTTAAACTACTGTACCAATGTTGGTGGAATTTAAATTCCGTTACTCAATACTCGTTATTTACCGAAATAGGTTCTGCAGTTGAATTAACATTTTTATGAGATTGTAAACGTTAATTTTGATAATGTTATTCGCCGTCATTTGTATTTTTTTTTTATGTACCCACTAACTTGCTAAAGCGGAATTTACTTAAAAAGACGAAAAATATCTTGGCATCATTCCGTTTTAGGCAGGTTTTACAGTAAAAACTCACTCAAATGAAAAAATGTGAAAAATGTTTTAATTTTGTTATTAAGTTAAATCAAAATGTAAGTGCAATTTTAGCCCATGGTGCTCCAAAACCATAACGAATAGAACGCCGACCTTGAGGGGGGTGCGGACCTGAATCTTCAGAATGCCCCAGGAGTCGCATCAACGACTTGAGCTCGATTGTTAGATAGATAGAATTTATTGCCCTCATTAAATTATTCCCGTATGCTCAAAACATCGACTTTTCTTTTTTGGACGTGTATCGAGAAAATTTTTGTACGAATTTTTGTAAAATTGCAGTGTTTTGATTTGCGTTATCGATCTTAATTTATACTATTTATTCATTTTCCCAATGGGGGCAAATTTTAATAAAATAACACTTCCACCCGCATGTTAAACTGCATTCAACATCATTATTAGTTTTCTTTTGGACTAACTGGACTTTTACGCCAGGATTTTGGGAAACATTTAATTTAATTAGTATACACTATCATGTTAATATTTTATTTCTTGCCGACTTTTTAGCTCCGTTAACCGCGAAATGCGATTACGTGGAACAATGTACATTAATAACGTCCTATTCGGCTTGCATCGACAGCGAAGACGGTTACGAAATGGACGAAAGCAAAACGTATTGCGAAGGTAATTAGAAACTAATTAAATTTTATTATTTTTTTGGATGAGTAGTAAGGCCTAATTTTATTCAAATTATAGAGAAGTTATCCGGAGGAGCCATCGCTGGAATTGTGATCGGAAGTGTGGCTGGGGCAGCTATAATACTCAGCCTTATCGTTTACGCAATTAGGAGCTA
>JAQGAZ010003010.1:0-13847 GCA_034692225.1 Polydesmus complanatus
ATGCGGGAATTTTAATAATTTTGAACTTCCTATACACTTTTTTCTTGAAAATTACAGTACATGTACATGTATGTGTGTAGAAAAAAGCCGAAAATATTGGATTAAAAAAAATATTTTTGATCAAATGCTTCATTTCAATGAAAAAATACATTGGTAATGATTTCTAACATTTCCCTGATATAGTGCGATCCCGCTTATAGTGCGAATTTTCTTTGGTCCCTTGAATCGCACTATAACCGGTTTTTACTGTATTTTTTTCTTCTTTTTCTCCACCAAACACAGGGTAAAGAAAAGAGACCTCAAACATTTTGCGTTTAAATTTTCTTAAGGTATAATAATTTAAAAGGTCATCGGTGGTTGAGCTGTCTTCGAAAATTTCCGTAAAAAAGCAATATTTTCCCCCCCAAAAAAAACATTGTAATGGAAGTGGGATAAGGGATGCCTGCCTGCCACCCATGCCGCGCACGTATGAAATCTCGTTGATGAAATACGAGGGACCCCTTTTGTCAGTTTTGTCTCCTGCCAGAAAGCACCTTAGGTGGTAGAAGGCACCCCGACCGCATTCCGACTTCGACATGTTTTTCGTTTCGAGACAAAATAAGTTGTTAACATTCAGTTCCAACTAACAAATACTGGGGAACGTTGAAAAATACTCGGTCGAAATAAATCTGACGTCAAATCGCCATCTTCGTAGATGACGTGAGTGACCCTAGGTGTAGTGTAAGAGACCTTTCCATGACCTTTGGTGCCCTCGGTGCTAACTCGCCTTTCCTTTCGTGCAATTATTAATTGCAATTCGAAATGTTATTTACGGGTTCGAATGAGTTAATCGCTTTCATTCGTTAAACTCTTCAGTTAAGACGACCCAAAGCCTCGGTTTGCGTTTCTCAGAAAAATAAAAGTCTTGCGCAATATTCGCTCACAAATTAGTTTTCAAGCGCGCGTCATCATTTATTCATCTACAGATTAAAATTTCATCTATGTAAACATCTCCTAAGTTCAATGTAATTATATACCAGTATATATATCTAAATGTAGGTACGTGAGATTTTAATGCCCCCATCTTTTAAATTTAAGAGTTTTCGTATTACCACACGTTGTTCTTTTCTAGCTTGAAAAATGAAAACACCCTTTAACATTATAATAATAATTCGAAATTCTAATAGTGCATCAAACTTCGTAACAATCGAGCAGAAACTTTTATAAGCTTACTGTAAAATTAAAAGATTATTGTAAAACTAATTTTATGACAATGTTAAATTAATCCAGAGATGTTATGAGCTTCTGGTGATATTTCAACTGTCATTTCGCAAACAATAATAATAAAATGAAATGGTAATAAAAAAAAATTTTAAATACGAAAATGTAGTACGGTAATAGAAAAAATTAAGTAAAAACTCAGTAATAAGAAAATGTGCGTAAAAACTAGTTTATAATTAAAAGAATTTTGTCAAAACAAGAAAAATTAAATTATTAATTTTAGCAATAAAAATTCAATTCTACTAAAATTTTTATTAACATTTAAATAATAAAAATATAGGTTAAAATTCGTCTAATGTACAGTATAATAATATTATTATAAAACGTCATATTCGGCTTAAAAAAATGACTTACTAAAGCGAAATTTGTAATGCAACGACGGGTTTAATGCGACTCATTTCTTAATGCAACGAATATTTCAGTATACATTGTACTGTAATGAATTTCTTAGTAGACTTGGTTCAATAAAATTCTCTATACAGTATACCGGTAACGAATGCAAAAATTTTTTCACAACATATTAAATATTTCTAGCTCAAAATAATCGAAATTTAATAATTCTACAAACAAAGTGATAATGTCAACATTAAGAAAAAAAATAACCTGAGTTAAAAAAAAAAAAAAAACACCCAACAATACGTCTCAATATTAGACTAACGCATCGTTTTTTATCTGATCCTACGCGTTAACGTTCTACGAATTTTAACTTCAACAATAAGCCCACATGAATAGATAAAGATAATCGAAATCAAATTAACCAAACACATTTTCCATATAAAACTTATTTACGTACCGGTAATCAAAAAAAATTATATTTTAAAAAAAAATGCTAACTATAATGTTAGCTTTTCTACGCAATCAGATAATTATTGCTTTCCTCAAATTAAATAATTTTGTACTTGAATTGCTCATGTCGAATGATGCGTGAATGCCGAGAATAGCCCACACTATAAAATGAGTAAAAAAGAAATACAAACAGGAAATCAAAAATACAGCAAATAACGTCAATCGATAAAAGTATTCGATGATGTTAATGAGAGAGAGAGAGATGCGTAGTTGTCACCCACACACACCTGTTGCTTCCGAGTGAAGAGACGTCACTCGGCCTACGCTGTCGCTTTTGCAGACGCTCCGTTATGTCTAAAATTAACTCGCATCCGCCCACTTGGGCCTATTTTTTTAACCGCTATTTCGCTTTACTTTTTTATTTATTTTGTTAAATAAAAACGCCGCCGCAATCGGAATCCCCGGATGTAACATTCAATTTACTTTCGCTACCACCGGATCCAGTTCAATTACGACACTCCTAAATCCCACTTAAAACGTCTCTATCTAAAAGCATACACATACTTTTATTTTATAAAAAAAAAAAAAAAAAGTAAACTCAAACATGATTTTTTTTTAATAATAAAAATTGAAGTCTTAACTCGTGAACTTTAAGGGAAGAAAAAAAAAAAAAAAAGAATGAGGTTGAATTTAAGGATTCTTATCGAGAAATCACGAATATCCTCGTCAATAATAATTAGTATATCGCCAAATCTAAACGAAACTTTGTTTTCAAAATAATAGATGAAGAAGAAGAAGAGCTTTTACATTAGTAATTGCGTTCGCGATGTTTGTCAGACACCGAAATCGACCTGAATGAGGCTGCTGAGAATCGGTGGGTGGAGACGGTTTCACAGTGCACCAAAACATACCACTCACTCCCCACATTCGAACAAAAATAAAAAATAAAAAAACGATTGCCAATTTCTTATCCGGTTTAGATACGCCTGGTTAGAGTTGGACTAACCTTTAGCACTCTCCACACCAATGACGTCATCGAGCAAGTTCGCTGATGGATATATTACGAGCAATTCTATTAGACAATATTATACTGCCTGAATGCCCCGCAATAGATAAACGATAAAATTTCGATCGAACAAAAATATTTCCAAGTTTAATCGACATTTGACTCTCTTGTTCGCGCATCATTTTGAAACGATTTCAGTAACCTTCTCCTTCTACGCAATTATACAGTTCTAGTCGCCTATTAATCTACTTAGCATTTCCGCTCAAATGGCCCTTTTAGTTAAATTTCGCTCTTTGAAAAGCGCGAACAGGATGGATGTCAATTTGATCCGAGAAAAGTTGACGTCCGGCTCGGCTTTTAACTTGTGTCACGTGTGCATTTTGGAAGAACAAGCGTGCGGATTGATCAGCTTTTTTTTTAAAAAAAAAATAAAATAATAATAATACGGTAATTCAGTAATAAGAACGATTTTCTTAACTTACAAAAAAATTCATAAAATAAGCAAAAAAAAAAAAAAACATTTAACCACAAACTCATTATTATTAATAACTGTAGTAACAAAATACATGTAGAGTCTAATTTCAAAGAATTTATGCTTAACTTGTTTTAAAACGAAAAACTTTGTTCAGTTCAAAATTGCAAGAGGATAAGAATAATAATACAGTAATTGCTTCGGTATACGGTAATAAAAATTTGCCTAGAAAAAAAAAAAAACTTAAGATTTTAACCGCTAAAGTAATGATCGTTGTGTTGAAATTAGTTTACATGGTAACATGGAAACTCAAATTACAAGTAAACTTAAACCGACGCTTTAAAAAAATATTCATACTATTGACGTTGAACGATTTTTCACCGAGCAATTTACGAGAACGATCGCAATGAAAATAAACAAAAGCATGAATTTCACCTATTAGCACCGAATCACGTGATTCGAATTAGCTTTCGATATCATTAATTACAGTGTACCGTGTACAGTATACACCAAGACTAGAATAATAAACAATGTGGAAGAGTGAGCTACAAATTCGAAGAATAAGGGGGGGGAGAGAAGAAAAATAAAAAGTTAACCGGTGCAATGTTATCGAACTTGGAAACAAGTTTCCAATTACTTTGTTCGTCGTAATTATTATTATATAAAGTTTATTCGAAATTGAATAAATTTGTTGAGGAATTTAACGCAGACAGGTTGAATTGGCGTGTAAAAAAGCGATTCTATAGAGTTTTCGTGCGATCGCAATTGACCCAAAATACTCGTTCCTCTTTCATTCCTTCCTTTCTATTCTTTTACCAAGGTATTCCCGCCCGTGCCCTCAAATCACTTAACCATTCTTTTTCCTAAACTTATATTTAGCGATTCGAGCTAAAATAAGAAAAAGTGTGTTTGTCTGACGAGGACGACCAAACAAATTCCAAAACTCACCCCGACGATCTAAGTATGGTACCTGAATTCAATGCACACACTGCCACATGGCGACACATTTAAATAAAAAAAAAATTCAAATATAATAATAATATTATTAGAACTTCATAAACCACGGCGATAATAAAACTACCGAGTTTATCGACAAAACAAGCATTACAGTAATTTTTAAATCTGAATTCAATGTAAAGTTAAAAGTTCGTTTTTAATTTTACTCCTGCTCTACATTGAGATATCCCTAAATCATTCTTACATTTCCTTATCGTCAAAAAATTTACTTTAAATTACGAGTAAATTTTGTTTTACACTAAGCTCAATTTGTAATACCTAAATCTATACAGAAGCTACCAAAAAAAAAAACCTCCCCATTTTAAAACAAAATTAATAAAAGTTAGAAAATTGGTATAAATTGGCAACGCGCAATTTTTTTCTTTTTTAAAAATTTTTAAATTTTAAACTTCTAAACTTTAAAATAATAATTCTACAAAACGGCTTTTCTTATCGGTACAGTACAGTACTTGGAAAATAGATACTGTACTTTAAAAATCTTTCATTTTTAAATAATATCTCGACAACACCCAGTAATCTACTTTTATTTCATCTTAACTTTGCACTATTATACATTCCAGAAAGATATTTTAACAAATCTAGTTTCACCTCACGAAATTAAGTCGATAAATCCAGATTAAGAAACCCGGTTGAATACAAATTATTTTCCCCTCCCGCCTTTCTCGTTTCAACTGAAAATTGAAATCGACATTCAAAAACGTTTATCTCTTTCTCGTACCTTTTACACTATCGCCTATATTAAATTACGGTAGAAACAACATCAACGTCAATTAAATCTTGGAATGCAAATTATTTCTTTTTTTTTAAAAAAACAAAAAAATAAAATAAGTAGGGGCTAATCTATGTTGACAGTTAACCCACAAAAATTGAAAGAGGTCAGTCGATATCCTTGAACTTCAAAATGGATGACATAACTATTTTTTTTCCCACACCACACCTCTCATTACGAGAAAAAAAATAAATAAATGTTTTTAGAAGAGAAAAACAAATTTCCTTAAAACTTTTTTTTTTCTCTCTCCTCTTAATCCCTCTCATTCTCTCTCTCACTCGCTTCCAGTTCTAAGTCATCATGAACGACCACACCCAGCTTTTTATTCCCATTCCTCAAGCCGCACTTCCTCATTTTTCCTCTCCCCACACTTTTATTTTTTTTTTACCCCCTCGGTTGATGCCAGGGTCTATTTCACTGTCAACAAAATGAAATAAACACCTTTACAAAAAAAAAAAAAATGTTTGCACTCGTTATCCCCTTCATTCTCTTACCCACACAATAAAATAATGTCGATACAACGAAAGTGAACGAGCCGAGACCATTTGAATTGGCCGGATAAAAAGTCGTTAAAATAACGTTTCGAATCATTTAACCAAATTTATTCACTTGAAATAATTTTTGATAAGTTTAATATATTTTTTGATTTACTTTTTAATATCCCTTTTCATGATCTCCCAAGGTTTATGCACCATCGGGTCACTCACATTAGAAGTGAAATGGCTTTTAAGATTCACGAGGAATAAACAGGAATGTTTCTTGGAAATAATGCTTAGAAAATAATCCCAAACCTTAAAAAAAAAACACTTTGCAATATCAAACATACATGTACAGTATTTCTCTTCCCATTGAACTAGTCAATCGGAACGTATAAACAATTTCGTTGTATCGACATTTTAAATTTATTTATTCACTTTCAAATTTCTAAACCAACTTTCTTTAAAAAAAAAAAAAAAATTCTTTCCAAACAACTTTTACTATCTTCATTTAAACCGATTTCGTTGGTAAGAGTAACAATATTCTATAATTACCCCCCTCCTTCTCCCTGTTTATCGACAAATTGAACAAGAGAAAAAGAAAAAAACGTTCCCCGCCGTATACAATTTTTACAATACAGTAAAAAAAAAAAAAGTGGAAATAAGATTTTCCTCGGCAAATTACAAGTTGACGTTTCTCTGCCGCGCTTAATTGTTTCGTTCGCCAAACCGCGCGAATAACGAAAAGTGTAATTAAATTAAGAAAGAGAAAGTTCGATAATAATTATTAACGTTTAATTAACCGCACAAAAAAAAACCGCATCTTTTCAAAATAATAATAAAATAAATAAATCATAATTATGACGTAAAAAGCAGCAGCGTCTGCTACATTAACGTGCTGAAACGAGCAGTTCATTATTTTCGTTCCTACAGTACCTCACTTCCGGGTTGATGATTAGTCTAACATCGCAGCGCAACAATACACACGACGTTAAAAAGCGAAGTGGGAAGAAGAGTGTTTGTAGGGAGGAGGGGGGCGTAATGGGAGGTCATCCCGCACTACAAACACAAAACGGCGTTCAACAGGTGGCGCTCCAAATAAACATAATATTTCTACAATACAGTAATATTATTAGTAGATTTTCTTCATCGCGAACAGTCTTTGCCAACGAAAACATTTTTGGGGAACTCCAACTATCGCCCCCCAAAAAAACCCCCCACAAAAATAAGAATAGCAAAGTCAACATTTGCTTTTTCTACCATTAATTTACGTTATAAAATTGTTCTTAATGATCAGTAAAAACAATCTCTTTAAACTAGCTCCAAAAAACAATTTATTGAATGACTTTTGAATTGAGTCGAGTGCATTTTCTGAGTTGTGAAAGTGTTTTTAGAAATTTAATAGTTAGTTAATAATTTGTTAAATACTAGACAAATAAACTGTTAATACGGGCTGAGGTGCAAGTGAGAAATTCACTGTGAGAAGAACTTCGTTCTATATTAACAATTTCGTGGAAATAAAAATTTCCTAAAATAAAAATTTCCTAAAATAAATTTTTTTTGAATTAAATGATTTTTCACGTCACTATTCATTTTAATAGCATTAAAAAAAAATATATTTTTTATGAGCGTTTTTTTCGTGGTCATGCGTTCCATGCATTCAAATTTATATTTGTTTCAAGCGTTTTATAATTTTTAATTTCGATTTTAAAAGTGTTAGTCTATTTTTATTTTGTTAAAAAAAAAAAAAGAAGTTTACACACTTGAGATATGGAAACTGCATGCGATGAAAAAAAAAGTGAAGTTATCAGTTCGAGACCATTGTTTTTCCTTGTATTTTGTGACAGGTACACGCTGTGTTATCAGCCACACTAAAAATTATTGTTATATAAAGGCAAACGTTTGAAATAAAAAAATATATATATATATATTACGCTAATAGTAAATAACATAACTGCGAGATAATGTGACAAGAGTTGTTGTCTTATCATTTAACTTGAAAAACCGAGTCAAGATGGCGTCTCGATTCAATTTTTCTAATGAAAAAAATAAAATAATAAAAAAAAAAAACTCCCTGGAAGTTTATTCAACAAAATTTTCTTCACCCAGAAAAAAAATTAATCTTTCAAAGTCGAGGAAGTAAATTTGCGAAATTATTTCTGTTCCTATTCTTATCGCACACAGAGTCGCAAAAAAAAAAATCGATAACAGGTGGCGCTCTTTTTCCGCCTTCCTCCAAAAAATATATATGGCATTATCCTTATAAAACAAAAAATAAAATACGCAATTATTCGGCAATTTGTAAAACTTGAAAAATTCACTCGTCAGATAAAAGCACTTTTTCTTCCAGCACAAAAATCTGGCCGAAAGAAGATAAAAACGGCGCTTTTTCTTCTTCGGAAAAGAGCAAACTCGAGGCCTCAATAATAAATTTTTAAGCTAAGAAATGTGAATTTCACAGATAAAAAGCACTATGCAGTACTCCCGTTTATCGCCGAAGCTCGTGCCAATTCGTTCTCCAAACAAACTTAACGGCAAGCTCGCTCCAAATCATTAATTTGAATCGCATAAAGCGACGATATTTTCGACGAGGATAATTTGCGAAAAAATTAACGCGGCACACTTTACGCCACTTTATGATGTTAAAATATAACATCTTAAATTGAATTGCAAATATGGTTCCAATTATTAATTAACGACAAACTAGCAGCGTTCCACTTGAACGTTTGGTCAAATTTCATGGCAGAAGTCGCGTGCTAATAATTAACCAAACTTGAAATGGAACATCAAATACAAGGTAAATCACATTCCACATAATTTTACATATTACAAACTGTGATAATAAGAAAAAAAAAAAACCCCAACAAAATAACTGCATTTTAATTGACCTTGCGAATAAAAATGTTTAAACTTATAAAAAATATTTCGCTATACTGTATTAAGAAATTCTAGTGCCACTTCAAACATTATCCCCAAACATTGAGAAATTTTTACTTCTAGAAAATATTGTGAAAAGTAAAAACAAATGGTGAGAATTTTATCCTACACTTAACCAATATTTTCCGCTTTCGTAAATTCCCAACTACAACTGTAGTTTGTGTTTGCATAAACGCACGTTACCAATGATCGATCGAAATGCCATTACGGAAACATTGGTATAGGATATTGTGAGCGCTAACCACGCATCATCGTTCCTTTAACACCAAGACACGAATTTCAATACATAGAAGGCAATCGATACCAGTTTTTCACACGAAACCCTGTTGAAAGATCACGTCCAAAGTCCGTCCTTCCATCCTGCATCCCTCTCCCTCCGACACGTTCAAACTTCGAACTTCGTCACATCGAATGAATCAATCGGGGAGAGGGACGAAGACGACGTTCCATCGGCGGATCAGACCTCAAAATTACGTCGTAACCTCACGCTTAAATTTAGAATTCGTAGAAATTAATTGATTAAAAAAAAAAAAAATAGAGGCAGCAGACGAACAATCAGACAAACTTGATTAATTTGCCCGGGCGGATATCCGCTTCCACTGAAATTCAATTCGAAGTATGATTTTAACTTCACATTTACCTGAGCACGCATACGTAAAAGGAGGAGAGGGTGAAGAAAGCGTCGAGGGGTAGAAGTGAGTGAGAAGTTAATATTTCCCAAAGATTTTTTTTTTTTTTTTGATATACTGTACAGTACAGTATATAATAATATAAATAAAAACACTGGATTCGTCTTTTATCAAACTTTCTTATGCAATACCAACACTACAGCTATTTACTAGAAAATCATAGCGTGCTATAAAAAATAAATAAAAACAATTTCTACACTTATGGCGTAGCATATTAAGCGAGAATAAACTTCCTATTTATTTTTATGGAATGCGAGAATAAATCCCAGAAAAAAGCACAGAGAATTAAATATAAAACCTCACAAAAAAAATAATTTTTACATTATTTTGGCCGCGTATAAAATGAAACAAATACCGTAACAGTAAAAAAAAAATCTTATAATCAAAATAATATCAATAAATTATAAATCTGCTAAAGTACCTGTATATAATTACCAATATTAAACTTTTTCAAAAATTCCTTTTAAAATTTTTTTATCCATTTTCAGGTAAAAAAAATATATAAAAGTACATGTATATTCAGTTTACCATTAAACTTATATGAAAAGGCAAAAAGTTATGGTACTGCAGAATATCAAAAGTAATTTATAGACAATTAAAATGTACCGGTACAACTAGTCTCGGACAGTTTTGGCGTTGCATAAGAAAAAAAGGAAAAAAAAACTGCTAAAAAAACATTTAAACCCATAAAAAAGCGCAACAATCGTTAAATAAAAAAATATAATTTTTTTTTTTTAAAAAAAAAAGGTTGCAAAACATTTTCGCGTCTGCTTTAACCATACTATTTCAAACTCACCCCGTAAAGTTGCATAACCTAAAAACACTGCGCGTGAGTATACTCGTGAAAAATTCGCTCCACATAATTATTGCATGTTATATTGAAGGTCGCATGCGACGACTATCTTCCCCACAAACTAGTCTATATTCATTAAATAAAAAATAAAAAACTGCAACAATTTTCTTTAAAAAAAAATATATACCGGTATATATATACAGTATATTATAATATGACAAATGGAACGTCATTAAAAAAAAAAGAACAGCAGCCAAACTGTTTGTACAAGTTGACGCATAAAAATGCAGAACCAGCAGCAACAACAGTGCTGCCACTACACAAACATTTGTTATCCATTGAAAAACACACACAAATGTTTATTATTACGACATTCGTAATGAGAGGAGGAGGAGATAGATCCAAGGGAGGGATGAGAGAAACCGAAAAAAAAAAAAAAAACTAACAACAAGCGACGTCATCGACATTAAAATTATAAACGAAAAGGTAGAACATCATCATCATCATTAGAAATCTCCAAAAGCCAGCGCGATCGTATAGAGATGGAATGGGAGAGAGAGAGAGAAGTACAGGTAAAAATGAAAGAGGTGTTAAAGTAGGAAGGTGAATGCACCGAGAACACGTGAGACTCTCTTTCCAAGTCAAGGTTATCTGGGATTCACCAGCGCGCGCACACACACACACACACTCACGCGCATTCCAAGACAGAAAAATAGCATTTAATGTTAAAATCCATATTAAAAAAAAAAGTTGGGTTGGTTTTGGAAGGCTTTCACCGTGCAAGCAAGTAGGCAGGCAGAGGCATCGGTCGCTGTCCTCACCAAAACACACCAACAAACCCCAAATGAAAATAAAAAGGATGGTGCGAAAGGGGAGAAACAAAATAAAAATAATCGCAGAAGGAAAACTTAAAAGCACCAATCAAAATGTCGATATAAAGAAACGTTTTACCAGCCCCGGTTAATAGTAGAAAACAGAAATTATTTTTAATTAAAATGGTAATTCAATATTTTCTGCGTTTTAAATTTATTTTCAATATTGTAGTTTCGTTTCTTATTATTGCTTTGGCAATTTGTGAATTCGTTAATAAATCAATATAATCACTCAAACTTTTGAATTACAAAAGAATACAAAATTCTTTATTAATATTTTGCTTCATCTTTTGGCGTCATAATAACAACAAAAAAAAAACGTTTTTCAAAAATACTTGCGAGTACTTACGATTAAAATAATTATTTAAATGATTGCTGATCGCTTTATTTTAATTTAAAAAAAAAATTCTACCAATTTATGCACAATTATTTTTACAGTACAATGTCATGTACCGGTATTTCAGAATTATTTTCAAAACAAAATCGACATTTTATCCCGTTGATTTTTTTTTATTTCTCTCCCTTCTTCAACTTAAAGAAGACGCGAGACATGTTGGAAAAAAAAAGAACATAAATAAATAAAAAAAAAACTCCGAATCTCCCACTCATTCACCCGGTTAAAACAGACCAGGCTAAACCAGGCTCAACAAGGGTATTCCCATCTTTCGAGATTTATTTCGTCACTTCACTCCTTTCGCAATCTCCACACGCAGAGTGCACTGGCTACAAACAAACCCCAGTGGGTGAGGGCAGGCGGTTTGGATTAAGAGAAGGGATAAAAAAAACCGTTTCTGCTTCTCATTTCGAGACTCCCAAAACTACATTCGTGGAATGATATTTGAAGAAAAATAAATAAGTTATCGCTAGTTAGGTATTCCGAGAATAGAATAATATTCGAAAGAAATGTTTTTGTTTTACGGTGAATCATGGTTTAATTAATAGAAAGACCTTGCGCTCAACCTTCAAACTTGTTCTATGGCCGAGAATGAACGTTTAGGGAATAATATTAGCATTCAGTTCGAACACCATAAATTGCGTCACCGATCCTACCAAAAATCGACGGATTTTCCGAAATTCGTCAATACTTTTACAGTACTCGTTTCACCTGTCAAACGTCGATTCATTCGACCCTGTTGAATAAAAATTCGAACCCAGCAAGAGGAGAGGGGGAGAGCAGCCAGAGGGAGAAGTAGGGAGCTATTGTGGGGGACAGATACAATATTAATTAAGCAAATGGGAAAACCTGGATGCATATACGAAAGAGAATTAAAGTTAAAAAGTTAGATAACCGAATTAATTAATAAGAGGGTGGGAGAATAGAAATGACAGTATTAATTCCAGATTTATTACGTTTATTTTAGAGAGTTGGCTTAATAGCGAGTTGAGATAAAAATGAGAGAGAGAGAGGTTAATAGATTCAGTTTCAAATGGATAAATTATTCATTTAAAGAGATGGAGGGAGAAAGAGGGATAAAAAAAATAATAAATTTTATAGCTAAAAAAATATATTTATACGAATTTTGGAGGTGTCGGAAGATGTATTGTATTGTAGGACGGCGCTGGGTTTCGAGTAAGTCGATTGTCACAACCCAAACGTTGGAATTATTATTGAGGAGCGAACGTATGGGTTTTAGGCGTTGTATGATGATGCATCGCAACAGGTCACAGCTCATCTCATGTCCGATTAGAAAAGGCAAAAAAAAAATAACGAGATGAGATGCAAGTAGGACGTTGATACTCCCCAAAATCTCTTAACAGATGCTCGCTTTAACATATTACAACGCAATTACATTTTTTTTTTTTTTTGACATAAAAAAAAATTAATAATTTTTAAAGACGTCTACGAACAGTTTTGACGTACATGGTATGTGAAATGCATTATCACAACACGTGGGAAAATGTTGCGCACTTTTCGCATTAAATAACAAACATTTATTTAAAAACTATAATATCTTTTCCTTCAAAAAAAAATAAATAAATAAAATACTGTACTGCACAAGAAAAACTATTGAATTATTGGTAAAAGTAAAAAATAAATATAAGAGTACTGTTGATTAAATTGCGAAATTGAGAGGGAGGTTTTAATAATAAATTGAATTAGGTAGTTAAAACAAATGTTAAAAGTTAAATAATGTACAATTTTTAATTCTTTTAAAATCAATAATAATTATTATTATTCGTTCGAATACTTGTTCAATTTAAACCAACTTTTTTTTGCGTTTCAATAAACTAGATTCGTGATTTTATTTACGCGGGAGAAGGATAAAAAAAAGTGCGCAAATACTGAATTCAGTTTTCAAGAATTATAAAGAATTATATTGTCGAAAGAAAGACAAGAAAGAAAAAAAAAAGTTGTGAAAGAGGAATTCCGTGAAATCAAATATCCTTTTCGTGATCAAAACTACTTTCCGAAAGCCGGTTTTTTTTTTCTGTTTTTTCCTCGAGTGCGGGCGGCGTTTGGAAGCCGGCCGGCCTCCATCCCCTATCTCTCCGCCGCTATTACGCTCGCTAACATATGGCACATTTCAATCGCAAACTATTAATTTACGCTTTTCGAATTAAAATCATGACCAGAAAAGCGTCGACGAGATTAATTTGACCGAGGTTTCGGGTTAAGCTACAAAAAAATAAGGCGTTAACTGTGGTGGGGGGTTCGCGCGCACCTGTTTCATACAAGTTGCGATTGATTTTGATTTTTTTTTATAAAAAAAATTGCTCTTACCGTTGAAAAGTCAGGATCCCATAACTCTTTCAAGTCCGATTCTCCTAT
>JAQGAZ010003011.1:0-13835 GCA_034692225.1 Polydesmus complanatus
CACTTGTTAATTCCTCGCTCCCCCCGGGATATCCCGGGGGGAGAAGTTGTCATTAGACGCAATAAAAGGGAAATAAATAAATAAATAAATAAATAAATAAACCTTCGCTTCTTCATATTCTTTGTTTCTAACTGATTCAATTGTACTTCGCATTATGCTAAACACATCTATCTCATTATCAAGCATTTGCTTTTTTAGGTTACTTTTATTTGGCTCACATTGTATTGATTTTATTTTTTGGTTCAACTGTTCATATGGAATTAGCAATTTTTTTCTTACTGCTTTCTCATCCTCTAACTTGAAAGCTATCCTTAGCCTTTCTATCCCTTCAACAGATTCACTTAACCTTAACAATTTTTCTATTTTATTTACCAAATTTTCTAAATTTCTTCCTTTTGTCATTTTATAAGGTTTATGTTTAACCACTTTCCATTCAAAATATTTCAATTCACTGAATTTGGGTGTTCCTGACAGTAATGGTTCATGGTAATTTGCGAATGATTTTAATAGTTTGTTCACTTCAACTTCATATGACGTCATTCCATTATCATCGGAATCATTATCTTTCAATTTTGTAATCAATTGACACAACTCTTTATCATTTTCAAATAATTCACATAAATCTTCTAAGTCGTAGTTTTTGGTCACTTCTTCAATTATCTTTGGATAACATTTGATTGCACTCATTATTACTTTTGCATTTATCTTTATATCCCTATTTGGTTTAATATATCCAAGAAAATCTGGGTTTTCTTTATTTGGTTTATGTAATATACATTTGTGAACGACATCATAGTTATTAATCGAAAGTTTTAGTAGGTTTTCTACATAGAAGGTACCATAACTCCCCCCATCTTTGTCCAAAATATGTAAATTCAATTGTTTTAAAATCCAAATTTTATTTTTAAAAAAAGTTAAAATAAATTTTATCAGATTTGTATAATCTTCGGATATCATTTCAATACAATTAAATATTCTTGAATCAAAATTTACGAATTTTACAAGAGACAAATCTGCTTCTGTTATTTGCTCATTTAAAAACATGCAAATAACAGAATAATCTTTAAGGATATTTAAAAACAGTTTCTGAAAAGCTTTACACAGCTGAGGGTGCATGAGACACTTTCTCAACTTGGTTATTATAAATTCAGCTACGAAATACTCAGCGAAAGTTCGATGGATGAACTCTAACTTTCCCTCAAATGGATCAACATGGAGGATACCCACTTGCATCAACTCTTTCTCTTGAGCTGGGTCCATTTCCAGTTGTTCGTTCTTAAATGGGGGTTTCACACCTCTAATTAAACTTTTAATATAACTCGGAAACAGGAGTTTAAGAGCTAATCTCTGATGCATCCTATTAAAGTCATCAGACAACCATTTTTTTGATTCATTACTTAAACCTAATGATAGTCTGATTTTGTCTTGGAAATAAATGTCATACTTAACATTTATAAAACGAGAATAGAAATGTAGCACGTCTAAATTCGCAAACTCAAGGGCTTTTTCACGCGTTGTATTAGCTATAAATTGCTCAAATTCTGGAAGAAAACCTTCTGCTAATAAACACAACTGTAACGGTATTCCCATAAACTGTGATAGCGTTTTATTAAACACATTGTCCACTTTTTCTAATAAAGCTTTGAAAAACAAATCAAATTTTCCACTGTCTTTTCTAAAAACCAACTCATAATCAATAACACTCAACTGCAGCTTAAGCCTAACCTGGTAAAAGTTTCTTAGATAATCTTCTTTCTCGTCCGACAATTCCTTAAATGTTGTAGAAAGTACCCCTAATTCCTTTTCTAAGTCTTTAGTGTGCTCTCTCCTCGAACTTATCCATAGTTTTGCCAAAGTGTTGTCTTTTAAATATTTTATCAAAGTTATTAATTTTTCCTTACAATTGTAACTGATTTCGTCATATCCGTCAAATAAAATTAACAAGGGTTTACACATTTTATGAGTTAAACTGTGTTTCCATAGCTTAGTTGTCAAACCGTTAACTTTACTTTTATGATTTGCACATAAAAGAAGTTCTATAATAGAATCAGAGGCCTTACGAGGTTCGTTACAGCAATCAACAATATTTATAATTTGGTCTTGATGGTTTCTGAGGTTGAACCTAATGACCCAACTGTCCCTTAATTTGTACTCAGATAAGCGTGTGAGTGTGGTGGTTTTTCCCATTCCTGGTTCTGCCACTATCAACACCATACGCTTACCCGCATTAGCTAAATCCTCTTCATTAACTTCAGGTAACTCTTTTGATTGTATATATTTGGGAAGAATGAAGTGTCTTTGTATATAAAAGTGTGGATCGTACAGTTGAAGCCAGCGAAACTTGTCATTGACTACTTCCAACCAATAGACAAACTTTTCTGAATTATAATAGCAAATCTTTTTAAATATTTCTAAATTAATTTTTTCTTTTTTATTTAAAACTATATTAATCTTTTTACATTTACCATCATCAATGTTTGAAGCTATATCTAGTATATTGGCACAATTTTCTAATTTAACAGTGTGCAATTCATTATTAATATGAAGTAATTGAATAAATCGTTTAAAATAGTTGATACTGGTAATTAAATGTTTAGTGTTATCCGTGAATAGAAATATTTCTGCTTCCGGTTCTATTGAATCCAATTTCAAAGCATTTAGAAGATTGATAGGTTCGATTTCTTTATATCTTCTAGCAAAAGCAGGTTCCAATTGGCTCAACTTTAATGGTGCACTTCCTATCTCTAAAAGCTCATTTCTAATTAACTTTAAAATAATTTCACCATCTAATATTTCATCCCAGTCATCTTTATCTTCACTCAAATTTCTTAACTTAATTAAATTTTTCTGAAAATGTATAGATCTATTTAATAACATTGTTTGAGAATCATAAGTGAGATTGAAAAAGTATGTTTCATCTTTTTCCAATGAAAGTAGGTTCGTTATGTCTTTTGTCAGTTTAACTTCTTTTCGAATTACTATTAACAGTTTTTTATTCTTATTTAGTAAAATTTTAAAAAGTTTATCGAAAAGATGAACAATGGCACTGTTTTTCTCACGAAGCTCTCTTTCGCTACAATTGCAATTAATGACCAACAGCTGATTACTATTGAAAGCCTCAAAAGCATTTAACATGTAGTATTGTTCTTTATCTTCTAATAAGCTATTTAAATCAGTGAGGATGTGACTGTCTTCTGCTTTGTATGTTTCGTGTTTAATGATACACTGGTATATTTTAATTAAGGTCAACATGGGCTCATCACTCTCAATTAAATAGCATATATCATCTTCTAAAAAACTGTTAATTAAACCTAAAAGTTGGAATTGAATTTTTTGACTATTATCTCTTAATTTTGTGTCATTAATGTATTTCGCGCATAAGCCAATTGTCACTCGAAAACAGAACATTCGCTCCACATTATCAAAGATGATCTTACCTGTTTCCGGGGTGATAAACTCGGCCGTTTTGTGTTTGAACCTGTCCAATAGATCGCGAACAATTTCACCAGCTATGTCTTTATTGAAAGAGAGATTGAAAGATAAGCCCACTTCCTGCTCAATCACTTGTCCCAGCTCAACTTCGTTGGGCTGGTCAATGGCGAACACTAATTTTTTAAAGAATTCATCGATGCTGTTGTTGAAATTTTGATCTATTATATCCGTAGATTTTCTTAATATTTCTTTTATTTTACGATCAGGGATTATGTGATATCGAGCTGGCTTTTTATTTAGAAGTTGACTATCAAAATTCAATATGAGATCACGCGTTTCAATCTTTTTCAACATGTTTTTAGACTTAACACTTTTCTCATCAAAATCAATGTTCGTGAAAATAATTAATTTTTCGGTTTTCACGTTAATTAACTCGGGATTATTTTTCACTTTCATGTAAGAAATGAAGTATTTCTTCAAACTAAATTCTCCTTTTCTTTCATCTAATAAATCGTTATACGTTATTTTTTTACTGTCGTCCTGCTTGTGTTTTGTTTGTAAAAAGTGACCAGAAGTTTCATTGTGCTCATTTTGAAACAGGAACACTAAATCGTCGAATTTTTCCGCTTCTTTCCACTCTGTAGCCAACCAGAAGTTTAGTTTTAATGCGAGCGCTCGTTTGAGAAAGAGAAGCAAGAGCTTGACCTGATACATAGGTCCGTGGAACAGAGAGTCCAAACCGGAAGCGTCGTACTTCGTATTTATTGGAGGTTTTGTTATAATTTCTCGTTGAAAATCATAATTTATCTTCTTAGCTACATTAACATCCACCTGTTCATTCTTCCTCTTCATAGTTTTTTGGTTGATAGATAGGCTTATATTTATCGTTTCAAATTTAGAACTATGAATGTCATTCTCTGTTACATCATCAGTCTTGCTACTAGTTTCTATTCCGAAGTTATAATGAGATCCATTATAAAACACGTATAATTTGCAATCGCTGTCTATCCACTTAATCACATTTATCTTATCTTTAAATTCCACATGGATTTCGCACTGTAGCATGTGACTCATGGCTAATATCTCGTGATGTCCTCCCCACGAATGTATATTCTCTGTCATGCACTGTAAATAAAAGTCGTACAAAAATTCATTTATTTCACTGCTGTCTATTTGTTTAAAAATGTCTTCAATTTTTTTAATGATTTCATCGTAATTTAATCCATTGCTTAAATATTTTATGTCAAGGTTTCTAATTTCTTTTAATTTGGTTACCATTTTGCCAGAAGTGATGTAATGTTCGTTATGACTCTCGCGGAAGTCATCCAGTGTGACGGTCTTCAAACATACACATTTTACTTCCGGTAGACGTAGCGTTTCCATGACTTTAGAACGAAAGGTCACACTCACAAATACCTTCAAATTTGGATCGTTATAACAATCACTATAATTAACGTTTAAACTGGAAGTGCTTGTTTTTAACATTCCTTTCACGTAATTGAGATACGACAACCATGGCAGACCAAATAATTTAATGAATCTATTTTTAAATTCATCATGGTTGTCGATGACCGGAAGTAAATAAGCCATAGCCACTGACCAAAACAGACAGTTTCCATCAGCAGGAACCTCAAAGCGTTGTCTGTTCATTTTTACGAAGATTCCATCAATTTATTGATTCTATTGCCAAAACGAAAATTAATGAATTTTGAGGTATAGTTGTACTTATAAACGGATTAAATTTCTTATCTGCAGGACGCCATAATAGTTAATTATTACTTTATATTATGACGTCAAAATTAACAATTAATATGTTGCTATTTTTTGAAATCTTTAAAGCGTAACTACATACCGCTATTTATTAGTTAAATAATGAAATACGGTAATATTTATTTCTAAATAGGCCTACATGTTTTTCAAGTGAAGTGTGTAGCCTACAGATTTTGCTCTTTCATTTTTCTAAAGTTATTTTAGAATTTACAATAAAAGTTGAGATAAAGAAGAAGAAGGGGAAAAGTCTTATCACAAATGTTATTTTATTTAGATTAAATTGTAAAATTTACTATTTAATAGTGCTTACCTAAACGCTGCATGTTGAATACCCGTAAAGATGAAAATGCGGCAATTCGGTTCATTTATGTCATAGACTACTGTAATAAGATTGATGGCATTGTTCCGGCCCCTAAAATAGGCATCGAAAATTTATTAATATTTATAATTATTTCTTAATGACTATAAAAGTTTATAAATTTCATAATTTCACGCGTTTTAAATGTTTTAAGTTTAACGATAGCCTAACGACACCTCTGCTTTATCATGTTTTTGATGCATGAAATGATAAAACATTTTTAAAAATAGAAAAGTAAACATTTAAAATGAATAAGTTTTTATCAACAAAAAATAGGAAGTTTAAAGTGATATACTTTTTGATAATTCTGATACGAATTTTGATATCTGATAACTATTTAACAAAAAAAAAAAAAAAAAAAGTTTTAAAAAGTTAAATTGAAAACGCGTAAAATAATTATGAAATTTATAAACGTACAAAAATATAAGTAGAAATAGAGTTTTGTATATTAATTTCTACTTGGCATTTTTTAATTTTCTGATTTTAATATGAAACATTATATACGGTTGGCCTACTTTATTAAAATTATTTTTTTTTTTCATTTGAAAAAAGTTGAAAACAATTTCAGAAAATATTCAATAAATTTGCTGTTTAACAATTCTTATAATGGTACAGTAATACTTTTATATACTTATTTTTTTTTTTTTTTTTGAGTTTTTTATTACCGGTGTTATAATTTTAATTAAATAAATGCATGCACTTAAATTATTCTCACCTTTAATTAGAAGAAAAGTGCAGCAGATTTCTTCAACAAATTCACTGTTAATAAACGGTAAAGATAATTTTGTGTAAATCGATAGTTGTTCACGAAAAAGATAGAATGTTGATAATTATAAAAATGATAAAAGTTATCAGAGAAAAACGCGATTGATACTCGTACTTGTTGCATTAACCAATCGGTATAATGAAAGTGATACCAGGCTCAACGCCAAGCATAAGGTTTAGTCACAGCTGCCATAATGCCATCTCCATCGCAAACGCTGCTTCGCATAATAATTATTTAGGGTCGTTTGTTGTTGAGTTTGCAGACAAAACAAAATGGCGATTTTAAATCAGGCTATAACTACTCAATCGACTATCACTTGACAACAAAATTTATACAGGTAATAAAAATCAATATTATCTCCCACGCACAATCGAAATTCAAGGAAGCTCAAAAGAAAATCTGATTAAATTTTAAGTTTATCTTCAACTTCATTCGATACGCAACATTTGATAAAGTAAATTAAAAATACTGTTACATTTTAATTACTGGAATGGAAAATCAAATTAAAACTATCTTAAGTTAAAAATTTACGTAAATAATAATTATACTACACAAGGTCAATCTGTGCTCAAGCCTCAAATGAGTGTTGCCAAAGACTTGGACTCTGGAACAGGGAGTGGGGCGAGGGAAGAGGGAGAGGGGTTTGATAAAAGAAGAGCAGTGCCAAAATTCACAAACAATATTTTATAATTATTATTATTATTTTAATTGTTATTATTTTTTTTTTTTTTAATAGTTAAAACATTTGATTTAAATCAGTTTTTGTTTGCGCGTTTTTTTATATTTTTTTAGAGGTTTTACGAAGAAGTCTGAAACTATACTGTATTTTGATTTTAAACAGGAAAATTTTTATCTGGAAAAAAACAAATAAAATTCAAATATTTTAAATTTATCGGTTTTTCATTATTTTTTTGGCGTAAGTTTAAATTGAGTTGAATAAGTTTGAGTGTTTTAATTTCAACATCAAAATAAGGATTTTAATAGGCTTCATTTACATCTCGGACACAACAAAATTAAGTGTTACTATAGGAATTTACAGATAAAATTTAGTTTACAGAATATAATAATATGCACTTGTGATTAACAATATAGTGCATTATATAGGTTTTATTTTTTGTAATGTGGTTTAGTAAATCCATTTAGTTCCCTCGATCATTCTCTCTCTCTTAGCGTCAACATGTGCGGCTTTATAATTTTGTGGTAGCGTTGGTCAGCCAAGGTATGTCGACTCCCTCGATGCGGTTAAATGATTCCCAGTCTACGTGTAAACCTTTGCTACTGGCGGTGAACTTGTAATTGAACATAGACATGTACATGTCGTAAAGAGTCTGAAACACCTATACACGAAACAAATCAAATAAACAATAGTCATTCAATGGAATAGGTTAATAATTATTATGGTGTACCAAGAGAAAGGTTCCCTCGTCCACTGGAACGCAGCAGCCGACGTTATAAAAGTCATCATCGGTCAACATGACATCAATTATCCACCAATTAAAGTCCAACGTGCGCTAAATTTAATAGGAAAATAATATTATTCTATTTCTATAAGTGTGAAGAGAAAATTTACTTTCATCAACTTAAGCGGTTGCTTATTCACTTGGTTGAGGGCGTTATTAATCTCGTTCAGAATTTCAAAGCGCTGAAAAAATGTTTTACAAAAATTTAAGGCCAAAAACGCGAATTATAATCTTAAAATATATACAGAGTGGTTAGCTTACCTTCTGGTTAATTTTGGTCATTGAATCGAGGCATTTCAAACAAGCGGGAAAGTTGACGTAAGTTAAAGGGAAAAACACGCCGCCCAACACGTAGAAACCGGGGTAAGGAAAGGCCATCATTCCCGCCACTCCCAAAATATTAATGAAGCAATTGATAGCTAAAACCGGGGATAGAAGGCGATTGATGCTGGCGGAAAATGCGCGGATTCTCTCGTATCGCTCGATAAACTCCGAGCTTAATTCGGCCACGTTAGACGCGCGGGGTTCTAAGCAAATGGCTAACGCGTCGATTAAGTAAGAGAAACCCAGAATGCAGGCGGTGTGAATGTAATACACACACACGGCGAGGGAGAAATAGATGGCGCTATGTACGTATCCTAGTTCCTCGGGAATGCACAGTTCGAACAAGAACACGATCAAAACGAAGAGAACGGCCAGGACGAGGTATTGGACGAAGTAGTGTACGAAGCCGCGCACAGCCAGCTGGTCCAATTCCTTTCGGTACTTTCGCTCTTTCTTAGTAAACTCAATCACTTCTGCCAAGTCCATCTTTTTGGCGGCGAACCAGACGTAAATAAGACCTACGAGCGACAGAGCGAAACAACCGTAAGCCAGATACAGGAAGTAGGTTAGGTTGAGTTCTTTTTTGGTAACGCTTTCTCGGCTTTCCGGCATAAAGTAGAGGAGGCAGCAGGTAATATAAAGTAACGCGATAGCTACCGAAACTACTAATCTCGAATAGATCGAGTAAAGCTTCGAGAGAAAATTTTTTGGGTCTGTTTCGGGCCACAGTTGGACTCCTAATAGACCGGCGAACCAAATGTAGACGGTGATAACGTCGTCCCAGAACGACATTTTAATTCCGCGTTAGGTTTCGAGATGATAAATTATATGGAAATGAAAATGTTGTTATTGAAAATGAGTCGCGTGTTGGAGAAATTGATTGTTGACGCTGGCGGTGGCTGTGTAAATGAGGGGAAAAGTGCCATTAGTAAAGTCAACACGAGACAAAGTGGGAAATTGAAATGGCTTTCAACTTCGCTACTAACATTTCTTTTCACTAACTTTCCTTTCTTCAATGCATTTACCATTGATTTTTGGTGAAGTATGAAAAGGAATTCTAAGAACTATTCACTTTCCTTTCGAATGTGCGCGGTGGCCAATTTAAGTGTAAATATAAATTTTCTTTTGAAATTCAAGTTATAACAGTTTTGCTGAGTTGGATCAATAATAATTTTCCCTGCTTTATTTCTATACACAGCAGATACGCCTACTGTACCTCGCTCAATGCTAAGGCAGATCGATATTGTTAGCTCGATATATGGAGTTTACCATAGAAACATTGGCGTACAATGTGTACGAAATGTCACGTTATAAGACAACTTAAAATTTTATTCCATTTTCATTTTCTCTAAAAACACAAAAATTATTTCCAACTGAATTTTAGTTATTTATTAGATTTAAAAAATTAAAAAAAAAAAAAAATTCAAATATTTTAAATTTTTAAGATTTTTAATTCATTTTGATGTAAATTAAAATTGAGTTTCAATAAGTTGAACGCTGCTCGGGGAATTCGAATAACAATACAGTAATTAATTCTCGCTAGAAACGACAATGTTTTCATCCAAAAAAAAAAAGTGAAGATCCGCGCCGTCAAATTCGAATATTCCGATCCTATTTCCGTCAAATCGTTCTTATAATTATAGGAATATCTCCGTCAAATTAGGTGGAAAAACCATCGATCGATTCTCACTATCGAACGTCAATGAATTGTCTGTTAAAAATAGGTATTGCAGACAGTTTAAGGTCACAGTTGGTCTTTTTTCTTGTCCGACAACGGTGACCATGAATAACACTCAAGCGTCTACGCTAATATTTTGATATCGAGTTATATCGTAATCTTTGGTACGAGAATAGCTGAGGAAATAGCAGTTGACATCCGTCGGACATAATTATTAAGATGGCCGGCTCGTAATCAATATGCTGGAAAAAGCAGGCGTAGTCGTATTACATTTTCGATATTCCTCGGCGAATAATTTGATGAATGACACCTCGTAATCGTTTCTTACTGTATAATTATTATTATAATAAGCTAAGTAGGCTTCCAACTTTTCAGGAAAATAATTAAAAAAATTAGTTTGAATTTGTAGCTTTATTATTATTTTTTGTTTTTTAAACTATACTACAATTTTTTTTTTTTTTAATTAATAGTTAACTACGTTAACACGTGAAGTGACGTCACTTTTGCGTGTTACCGTAGTTAACGTACTTAACGTCGCTTACGTGACATTAAGCGCAAAGGTCTCCACTGTGAGAGTCATTCACTTTATTATAACACGTATTTCCCAGTCATATTATTTAAAGTTACATAACATGTATTTAATATTATTCGAAGACGAAGTTTGCTCCCACCTCTCCCCTTAAAAGAGCCTTTAAGGGTGACTTTATTTTCGACACCTAAATAAAACTAATTAGACTTAATAAAATAAATTAACCTAATTAGAAGTCCCAATTACACTTGCGCGGAAACACAGATAAGCAGTTAGCACAATAATTATTATTAATAAATGAATAAAATTAAAGCTATAGTGTCAAACGAGTCCAGACCACGTGACATTTGAAGTATAATTTATTTTTTAGAATACATAAATCAAAATGGCGTCTACGATGGTGTTGAAGGGCATCTCGATGGTTACAGCGGCTATGGCTGCCATGAAGTAGGTTCCTATCCAATTTATGGAGAAGTAGGCCCACTAATAACACAGAAGTATAAAACATGAATGAATTATAATATAGAGTTATAAGAAACAATGCAAACGTGTGTTGACCAGCAAAGGCCAACTGAAGACTACTTTGTCCACTTCCGAGTAGTAAAAGTAGTCGATTACAGTCTGATTAAGGAGGAAGGCGCCTAAACTGAGCTTACTCAATGGTAACCAATACTTCCAACGTAAACACGATCGAATTTTATCTATCGAAATAAATTTAAATGGGTTAAAAAGACTGTTAGTTGCACTTGAAAAACGTGGTTCAATTGGGAATGTTCGAATAATCAGTGTGCACCTGTCTACGGCAAACCCTGTTACGAGTGCACACCGACATGCCGAACATTACTGCACAATAATTATTAAGGAGTTTAACTATTATTTCCGGTAGTGTAGCAAAAGATTATGAGCCAAGCGATGAATACGCTATACATGGTAGTGCCGAACATATTGTGCATTCTCCTTAACATCCGGTTGGGTCTCAAGTAGACCCCATACAGGGTGAGATACAAGAGAAGAGAGGACAACATCCAACCGAAAAACACTTGTTTCTAATTAATAAATAATGTTATTAGCTGTTAATAGAATTAAGAGAGGACAAGGGAGAGAGAGACTTTGGTTAATTTGATTCTGTCCTTGTGCTTGAATAGGACCCAAGCCAGGCCCATTCCCATCAAATAAGGTCCTAAATGTAAGATGGGAGTCATATATATTTGGTTAACAAACGCATTCCTTTCCTGCTCAGAAGTTAACAATTGGCTTTAAAGTAAAATAATGAACGTCTATTAATTATATTAGGCTTGTTAAGCCATATGCCCTTGTTGAATGAATTCACCTTGTATCGTATATTTCCTGGGGATAAAGAGGTAGAAGAATGTCTTTCCAGGCCAACCAACACCAGCTAAAAAATAACAACGCACTTCCGCTTAACGCGCTTATCCTGTATCTACACTTAAAAACAAACAATGGGTGGTAATTTTTTCTTAACTAAAGTGCTATGTGTTAGACCTTTGGTTGATGAGAGGGACAACGATGAGGAGGGAGAGGAGGTGCTGCTGCATGATGGCAGAGAGGAACCACCAGGCGCCGAAACATTGCTCACTCATTGGCCACCTATTGCTGATAAAAAGCGCATTTGTCCACCATTTGCTTCCGCACGCTGTTTCCATATGTTTCCTCCATAGTGGACCGGAAGAGGCGTGGGGAAGGAGGGCCACGCGAAAGATGAAGACAATTAGAGCAGGAGCCAGCAGCAATCTAAGGCAATTGAACCTAAGCATGAGGTCATCCAAGGGCAGCTATGAGCTTATAGTTTACTTGAGGTATCTGTTGATGACGTAGGACAAGAGAAATCGAATCTTGCTGCCCCGCGGTGGCCTCCGTATAATACTATTGAAAGTAAGGAAGCCCGTGATGAGGAAGAAGATGCCCATTGGATAGAATTGAAGCAGCGGCTGGTTGTACCACTGATGAGATTCTTTCTTACATTCCATCGGATCCTCTAAAATAATTATAACATTTTAATTTTTTTTTTGTAGTTATTTATTTATTTTTTCGATTAATTTTTTTTTTTACTCAAAATAGAAGGGAAAGCTGAATGGGAATGGTAGAGAATGAGCATTGCAATGGTGAGGCTTTTCATTCCATTCAATTCGGGGAATGCGCCTCTCTTCTGCCTCTCCACACTAAACAGATTTCTACCGTTGGAAAACAATGAAAACACTTCCCATCCAATGCACTCTGAAACAATAATTAATTAAATAAATAAATAATTTTTCTGTTTTTTTTTTTTTTTTATGATTTTCATTATCAATACTAGACCTACTGCTGTTAGCTTTTACGAGCCGTTTTTCACGTCTATTTTCATCTTTAAATGAATTAGCTATAAAATAAATAAACAAAATTAATTATTATCTCAGGCATTGAAATATCTTAAGCACTAACAGCGAAGTCTTCTGCTGCTTTTAACGTCTGTCAAAGTTCCAAATACAATGAGAAGCGACAAAAGGCCACAAATTGCACTGAAAAAAAAAATAATTACATAATAAATGAACAAAAGAAATGGAAGAATGCAGAGTAGTTACATGGCGACGTATGACGTCATAGTGAGCTCCATGTGACTATACTCGCAGTCGATAGAGACAATGTTTGCTCCAAAATCTTTGTTTTTGCAGGATTTAGGAAGGCAAATTCCGAGGAGAGAATTCCCATTGGATTTGATCCAGCAGTGTTGCCCCTCAACCGATCCCTGCTTTATCCCTAAGCACTGTTCGTAATTTCCCGCCCAACCTACGTTTCCACCTAACAGATTAGCCTCCGGTTTCCCAGCTGCGTCCAACACTTGCGCAGAAACACAGATAAGTAGTTAGCACAATTTTTGATAAATGAATAAAAATAAAAACTTACTGCTTAAAGCCCATTGCTCAAGACGAAGGAGGCCCAAAGCCACTTTCGAAAGGTCTTTATAACATATGTTACTGCGGTTAAAGGGAAAGACCATAGGTAGGAGCCAAGATAAGGCACTTTGTTTAATCAGGTCCATTTCATTAGAGGTTGCAAGCACAGATAGAGGTCCTAAGAGAAGAACCAAGGCCCTTAACAATAGACTTTTACTTAAGAAAAGCATTGTTGCTTAGGAGAGAGATTGGGTGTGGTGAGAGTGAGAGAGAGAGAGAGAGAGAGAGAGAGCCACGTACAACCCCTTTCAGCATTATTATTTTTCTGGTTTACTTAATGCACAGTTGAAACACGCAGTGAGACGTCACTCGTTAATGTCATCAATCACACTTGTATCAATAACCTACATTCGCTTTTTACGTACTACTACTAACTCCGTAAAACATTACATAAGAGGATTTGTCCAACGCCTAACCCTTAAGACTAAACCTGCTTTTTAAGTGTTTTTTTAATGTATTTTTTTTTTCTTCTTCTAAAGAAACAATACATATTGTAATGCTTACCGGTATGTCTGAAAAATTATTACGTCGCTGACTTTTAACTAGATCTCTATTTAAAATGGAAGG
>JAQGAZ010003012.1:0-13831 GCA_034692225.1 Polydesmus complanatus
GTAGGAATGTTTTTGGCCATTCCTTAAAAATTTGATTTTTATGACTTACAACCTTTTGCATATACCACGACGATATGTGGCGCACGTAGCGGCCATTTTTCTCTTTCACCCGGAGGGGAAGATATAGCTGGGAGTGAATGGAGATAGTGCAGTAGTAGCAGCAGCAGCGGCGGCGGCGGGCGGAGTGGTTGTACTGTAGTGAGTTGAAGAGGAAGCGGGAATTGAAAATTAGAATTCAAAGCACAGAATGAGAGCGGAGGAGCACCTCCAAATCCAACAGCCAATTACCTCAAAGGACCACTTTGCAAAATGGAGAATAAAAGATAAAAAGCGAGCGGAAAGATATATAGAGTAAAAAAAAAAAAAGAAAGAAAGAAAGACGCGTATAGACGTCTAGATGAAGTTATAGAGGGCGCCACTTCTAACTTCTAGTATTACGTCCACCATAGATCTTTTTTGCAAAAGACAAGATAACTGTGTTTCGCAACCTTTTTTCTTATTTTGATCGTCACGGCACGCGAATCAAATTATATCACTGACGCGGCGGCATTGCATTCGAACGAGTTACAAAATGTTTTGTCTAAAAAAATGCTTCAGTTTTGATCAATAAAAACTCGCAAAAAAAAAAAAAAAGTAATTAAAAATGTGTTAAATAAATTTCAATAGTAGCCTAATTCCGTAATTACCCTAGCTGAGTTTTTGTTATTAATACCGGTAAAAAAAAGTTTGTGATTTACATAAGAGTAGGTTACAGTCATGTAATGTGTCAAACTTTTGCCATAAAATTTTTTTTAACCTTTTGACCATAAAAATAATAAATTTGTACTTTAAAAATATCAAACTTATGCTAAAATAATGAAAATAAAATATTTAAACTTTCACTAAAAGCAAGTTACGGTAGTCAAATATTAGCACAGATATCGTTATATTAAAAATTAAATTTGTCACTAACATTATAACATAATTAAATTTAGCTTATAAAACAATTAAATTTGGTTCTAAAATAATTAAAGCTGGTAATAAAATAACTAAATTTTGTTGAAAATTAATTGATTGTTTGCTGCAAAGATAATTGATAAATTTTGCATAAAAACAGAATTTAGCTTTAAAATAAATACCGGTATATTAAAACCTTAAGAAAAAAAAAAACTTTTAACTTTTAAAAAAAAAAAAAACTTTTAAAAATCCCGGAATCAGTAAACATGTAAAAAAAATAACGCTTTTGCCATAAAAATCGCGAAATCTGCGAAAAATCTTCAAATTCAGCATTAAAATAAGATCTATTTTTTTTTTTTTTTTTTTTCGCTTAAAAGCAATAACTCCGCTGTAGTAACGCAATGCCAGGCACGCGGCACCTCAGTTAAGAAACAGTTACGATGGAAAAGCGCGCGTATAGAAACGAATGCGGTTTCATAAGTTACGCGCATTCAGCAGAAAAAAGGCGTCGGTATGAATCCAGCGTTGAGATAAACCCGCTGCTGCTGCTGCTGCTGCTGCTGCCGCCGTCACCTATACGCGCGTCATAAAACGCAAATTTTCCTCGTCATTTACTTAATTCGCTAGAAATTACCGCAACACCGTTTCATCAGTTACGCTCATTCTTCAAAACATTTTTCTCCGCACGCCCACTGCCGGCCGTGGCTCATCGCATTCGGCACGGAACAAGTGGTGCGCGCCAAATTTACGACCGGCAATAAGCAAAAGCTTTGATCGATAGCAAATATCCATTATCGAGAAATGTGGAAAAGATAATACAGTAGTAACCATACCTTTTTTCTCTATCTTTCTCTCTCTTTCTCTCTCTGGCCTTTATTTTATGTGTGTATAAAAATACGCGCGGTGAAAAGTGGCGGCAAATTTCATTCTTTCCTGCCCGCGTTAATAAACTTCACGCGTTTACACTTCATTTCTATTCGATTTTCATGACAAACTCCGTTAAATATTTAAATTTTAATGATGTTTACGTATTAAAGCTCACGAGAGAGAGTGAGAGAGAAAGAGTGGTACGCTGCTCCGCATTATGTTGCGCGTCAAAATAACTGATAAAAAAAAAATACATTTTATTACTTGTCATTTTCTTTTTTTTTTTTACTTGGAATTTAATATCGACGTGGCACCAACAAAAAAATTAAAAGAAAAGATGGATAAAAGCTATTTGGTGTGGTAATTCTCAAATGTCAAGAGGTAATCGGAAGGAATGAACGAAAAGTTACGTCACACTGGGATTCAATTGAATTGGGAATGGAGGAAAAAATGCCATGAAATATTAATCATTTTTTTTTATATTAAAAAAAAAAAAATCATGTTAAATAGTAATAATAAAATTAAATGCTCGGTCCTTTCAAAGTCGTTATAACCGATTTCTACTGTACAGTTCTCGCATAGCAATATTTTTTTTTATAAATAAAAAGTGTCCAAAACACTTACTATAATTTTAAGCAAATGAAGCCTTTGTTCGAATAGTTGATGCTCTACTGCACTGTGAAATTCGGAACACATACTAGTAATACAGTACACCCCCGTTACAACGTTGCCTCATTATGCTGAAACGAGTATTTTCCTTGCACTTTGAATGCTATTTTACTGAGAATTTCGCTGTATTTCTAAGTACATGTACCGAAAACTATGCCATAACGGGTACGGTACCATTAATGTCATTGTGCAGTTCTTAGAAATTTCTTGCACCAAACATTTCGCTGTAATACGAGTAGGCCATGTTCTTTGCTTTTTTGTGTTCTTTTTTTCCTCCATAATCTGTACTTCAAAGCGTTATATAATTATTGTATTAGATTAGATATCTCCAATTAAAATACTTTTCTTAAGTAAACGCACAAATATGTAGCATTTCTTTTCGTATACAGGCATTTTATCTTTGTATTTTTACATAATAAAAAAACTGCTATATTTCATTATCCCAAAAAAGTGATTTTATCAATTTGTGAACGAGATAATTATGCTGAATTTAAAAATGCGACTGGATCTACCGTATTCCTAAATTACAATACATGTAATTTATTTAAATAATAATAAAATAAATTAAGAAAAATATTACATTTCCAAAAATAATATTAATCTCTGTCTTTGATAAATAATTCTATAGACAGTAAATTAGTTTTGCTTTTCGGAATTCTCGAATCCTCCTCCATCGCACAATGACCTCAACTTCATCGAATTCTGCGACTAATCCACGGAGACCTTACCCTGCCCTCACCCTTCCTCCTTGCTCTACATACAATGTAAAGTACCAAAATTTCTTTCGTGAATTTTTAATTTTTATTCGAATTTCATCAACAACAAAGAGTGTCTATAGAAGTTAGTACATATCAAACAACGCTGTGCCAGACGCCAAGACATTAACCATCAAAAATATACAACGGCAATAAACATTTCGATAAATGGCAGCAGAAAGTCCACCAGGGAGGGGAAAAAAAACCGTACAGCAATACAAAGAAAATGAGCAACTCGTGAATATTTTGACATAATTAAATACGACATCTTAGAAGAGATATTAACCATAGAGTTTGGCATAATTGCATTTCTTGATGGCTAAATTTGATTATTTAGAGTAGAAGTAATCAAATTTAAGAGTCGATCTTAGACAACTATCAAAATTAAAATATGCAAATAACAAAATTAGCTATACAGTATACACGCGCATACTTTATACTTAAATATAATTATACTGCTAATCAGCGTTTTGAAGAAGAACTAAATCCGCAATAGCTGTGAAAGAAATAAATCCATGTCTCTGATTGTACCCGTAATTAACCACGTACATTATGTTTCACGATAATTGTAGTTATTGACTCACTAAAACATTTAATATTTTGGTAGCGACAAAAAACACTTTTAACAAATTAACATTAAATTTCGTCAAACCAGAAATTAGTACAACGCCTTTCTAGTTTATTAAATATCCAAATAAATTTTTATTTTTAATTTAAATAAAGTTAACGTCATTTTTCAGCAGTCCCGTCCCAATCAGTTTATCGATTGACTTAAAATCATTTTATTTTTGTTGCGTAAATCGTAGACATTGCAAACACTATGCTGCTGCTTTGGAAAAACGAACTGATATGAGAGCTGCGTTTGTAAATTTATTGCGGTCCCTGTAGGGGTTTTGAAGGTGTCGCTGTATCTTATAATCAACCCAATCGGGTGACATATTTACAATTAAAAAAAAAAAATCATTAACCTTAGAAAAAGTTCTGTTTTTTGCGTCAACCGCAACTTCGGCTATAGCTTCAAATCATGGCATAATTTGTTGGCTTGATATAATAATTATAAATGTTAAATCGAAAATTAATGTTTTTCCTGTTGGTCAATAACGATCATAAAAGTTATTTTAATAAAAAAACATTAAAATTGATGGCATCGAAATGAAAAATTCTTTAAAGAAAACCTATTACCGGTATAATTGTTTTGTTATTGCTTACTGAAATAAGAGATTTACATAAATTTCCAATCCGTAGTTATAAATTCCGGTTATGAAAATTTCGTACTAAATGTGCCGTATGAACGTTTTCTTGCTGCACAATATTAAAACAGAAATCTAAAAATTCAAAAAAAAAAAAAAAAGACCAAAAAAAAGAGCAAAAAAATTTTTCCAAAACTAATAAACACATTAATTTCCGTAAAACTACTTCAATTTTTTTCTTATTTTTAATTCAAGATTGAGAGATATTAATCCCTCGATCGAATTTCTCCAGCGAACCTACCCACCACCTACTTGAGACACGCGCATTGACAGGAGCGAGTGCCGCCACGCCTGTACCTAGTAATTCCTTCGTCGGATTATCCGTTCCTAAGTGTTTTCAGAAAACTTATTCCAATTTCAATACTCTCGTTTATTCGTTCCAGGAAAACTCATCTCTCTCACTCATTCTCTCTCGCCGTCAATCCATCCCCGATTTCCATCTTTTCTTCGCCAACCGTTTATTTGCTTTCACTTTCTCAACCCTCGATTACGCTGCACTCAATTCAATTACATTATTTGACTTTCTTTTCAAATTTGTTCGCTCATCTTTTTACAGCCACTCGCATTGCTTGCTTTGCCATCGAATCCGCCATTGTAAACAACAAAAAAAGAAAATATGCATTCGCGTTTGATGAGCAGAAAATTTAAATTCACAGCATTCGTCCCTCGATGCGACTCAAAATAATATATTAAAGGGCGTTTCGAATTAGTCAATTACGATATGTCGATATAATAAAAACGACCGAGAATAAAGTTTGTAAAAACGAACTGTTGATGACCGCGGCGGACTCCATTGCCCCCATTCTAAGTCCGTACGGTAATTGATTCGTCGACTTTTTTATTTATTTAGTTGGGAAGTTTTTGTTTAGTTCCGCTATCCATTAAAAATATTATGGTTTAAAAATTTAAAAAAAAAATATTATTTTGGTATAAAATGCAAAAGTTCATTAATTTGTGAATGAGAAAAATAAAATATTTGGTTGAGAAAGTGTGAATTTTCAAAATAAAAAGTAAAATTTATAAAATGAAAAAATTTTATAGAGCTGAACTTGGTTATAACGTCCATAGATATAACGTTATCTTAGATTCAATGTCATTTTTCGGTAGTCCAGTCGCAATCATAATTTATAAACCTCAAGAAAAATTCTGTTTTAGCGTAAAAAAAAAAAAAAAAAAAAAAACCCGTCACCATCGCTTATAGCGTTAAAAAAAAAAAAGTCGGAACACTACCGGTACCCTCTTTTTCATTTATAAAATTTTTGCAACATTGACTCAAATTTAATGGCGGTAGATTTTAAAATTTCCCGGACTCTGAATTAAACTTAAAAATAATTGGTTTAGCGTGAGCACGGTAACTTTCAATTTTAGTTTTTTCTAAAAACAGTGAACTTAAAATAATTTGTTTAGCGTGAGTACGGTAACTTTCAATTTTTGTTTTTTTTCTAAAAACAGTGAAACACCACGTGTAGATAAGTACCGTATCTAAAAATAAAAAGTAATGTAGAAATAATGGTTACTATAAATAGATGCTTATTATAGCATTAATTATACAGTAGGTAAAAATTATAATAACGTATCCGCAGTATTGACAGAATCCATCAAAATAATGTTGTATGGATTGTAGAATGTAACGTTACTCGGATATTACGTTATAGCCTATAAGCTACATTCACTCAAGACAAAATACGCGACACGAAAATTAAAAAAAATTAATGTAAAATTAAAATTGTTATGCTAATAATAAATTTTGATTTATTCATAGATAACATCTTATACGCGAATTTTTTTTTTAATGTCAATAAGTGAACATTTTGAAAGCAATAGGTGCTATGTGGAAAGCAAAAAAAAAAAAAAAGACGAAACGACTTTGGTATAAAAAGTGCAATTTTGATGAAAGAGATGTGAATGAAAAGTGGAATTTCTAAAGTAAACAACGAAACGCGTTTTTGTTATAAATTGAAAATCAAATAAAAAAAAAATTTTTTTTTTAGAATTCCATAAAAAGTCAAACAGCGATATATCATTAGACAAAACGAAACCTATTGTGATGTAGAAAGCGGAACTCACGTAAATAAGCTTAGTAGAGCCCCAAACTACTGTATCCGAAATTCTTAAGTACTGTACCTAACTTTTTCCTCCCCTGAGTACTGGAGCGATTTAATTTTTTAAAAAAATAATATATATTTAATCGATATTGTAAAACAGCTTTTTTTTTTTTTTGGCTAAACAAACCACTGTTATAATAATAACTGAAATACTAATTAAAATAAACAACAAAAATTGGAACTAAAAAAAAATAAAAACAACTAAAAAAAAATTTTTTTTTTTAATAAAAAGAAAATTTTTAAAAAAAGTTAAGATTTGAAAAATCTAAAAAAAAAAGTAGAGATAATAATTAAAATAAGTCGAATAAGTAGGGATTTGTTTACTGAGAGCTCCTTCAACCGCATCTGCACCAAGACCCACGCTAAAGAAATTGACTAGTTATTTTTCTATTAATTTTTTTTTTTTTTTGAAAAATAAATACCCCCCCCCCCTCCAAAAAATTAACGAATAACTTATATACAAAATGTTGACGTCACCATAGTCACCAGCGTGAAAGCGATCCGTTGTAAAGAAAACGTCAACAAATCGTCACTCCTATAGCTATCACTAAATAACATTGTCACCAACGAGATACGGGGCGTTTCGAGCGCCCCCCAGCGGTGAAGCAAGTAGAATAACGAAAAGGAAAAGGAGGAAGAAAAGAAAAAAAAAAATATATTATATAGACTCCACCTGGCGGATTTCTCACGCAAACACTAAGTACATACGCTAGTTTGTAGCACGGCGTAGACGTATGTGTAACTTATATAAATGTCCGAATACAATACGCTTCGTTAATTATGAATGCAGTTCTAACATTCTCAATGTGTCCGCGTCGTCCAACAGGGGGCGTCTAGAAAATCTAATCTATAGCACCGGAAAACGCTTTAATTATTCAACAACTTTTCTACAGTACAGTACAGTATATTTATGCGTATATACCGTATACGGTATATATATAAAAAAAAGTTATTAGTCGTCTACGCTGACAAATTTCATTTTCTATACATTTACCTTTATGAAGCGGGAAATAAATGCTCACGCCCCATTTTTTTTTTTTTTTCTTTTTTTTTTTCCATTTTCTGTCGACGTCCTCCCTTATATTCTTCCGTGGGAGGGCGTTCGGGTAGGTCAACTATCTACCCTAAATGCGTGCGATACACGTGGATAACTTTGATGGCATTTAACATCACGAAAATGTCAACCAAATATCAACAAACGCCATTTTACGAATTAAAAACTTGCTTTTTTCAAGAAAAAAATTCACGCCACTTCCGTCACGTGCTCGTTACGCTTTACAAAAAAATTTTGACACTTAAGAAAGAAAAAAATTCACCTTTTTAGCATTATTAATAATTGGATCAGTTATTTCAAAAAAAATATATATATATTTTCCAATTTCTTTCAAAATTTATTTTTTGATATAAAAGTAATCTACTACTGTAGTAAAATTGCATCATTTTTATGCGAAAAAAAATGCATTTTTTTGTTCCCGTTTCAAAATCTCCCATTCAATTAGAAGTAAAGATTAATTTTGCACCGTTTTTGTAGCAGAAGTTGGCAATTAAATGTTAAAAAAAAAACGTTATTTGCTAACAAAATTAAAATCAATTTCATTAATTTTTGAAAACCCCGGGCGACTTCATTCGAATTTTAAATGCGTAGCATTATTTAATTAACAGTAAAACTTCGTATAACCAAGTTGAAGATAATGAATTTATTTGTTTGACGGAAAATTCGTTAAAATTTGTTTTACTTTGTATTAAACAGAAAATTCATTAAAGTGCTTTTAGTTAGCTTAAAGTTACTTTAGCTTCAAAATTTCGTCACATATTTAAAGAAAGTATATTAAAAGCCTTTCAAATCAATATTATGCCTTTACCACAATTACAATAATTAAATTACACCAAAAAGGCTCGTATTGTATTAGTAAAATTTATTTAAAAAGCAATTTCGTTTAAAACGAAACAGCGTTATCAGTAGTTAGGCATCATCGATCAATTACATAAATCATACTGTTAAAATTTGCTGCGACTGATGAGGCAAAGAAATTTAAATATTGACTACAACTTTTATTAGAACGAAAAAAAATTTTTTAATGAGCTCAAAAAATTTTGTTTTTGAAAGAAAAAACAAAAACTTCCTCGCAAAAAAAAAAAAAAAAAAAATTCGTTTCGGATTTGAATTTTTCAAAGAAGACAAGAACAAACTTTTTTTTTTTCATTCCTCTTCTTCTATCTTCTTAAAAATAAATCTCTTTTACTCCGCCATCTAATATGCAAAACCTAATCTAAAATTCAATTCGAGAAGATAATACGAAATATGAGAAGATGATGATGATGCGCAGTAAAAGCCGATTAAAACTTTTTTTTCGCTCTCTCCATCTCGCTCTCTATCTATCTATCTCTCTCCGTTCGTTTTTCATCAAAAGCAAAATTTGGAGAAAACAACATTTTTACGTATGATAATGTTATTAAGACTGACATTAGCTCAAGAGACGATAAGTATATAAAGTAGGAGAAGAAAAAAACAATTTGCGATCTAATCAAAAACTCAACTGTCGTTACTACACGTGAATTACGCGCGGATTAGTAAACAAATATTAATAAACCCAAGTTTAATCATATTAAAAACGTCGTCATTCATACTCTACAGTATTTAGTTAATAGTAACAATAATAATAATAAAAAATACTTAAAACTGATAAAAAAAAAATTTTTACTGCATAGGCTACAGTATTTTTATTATGACCAAATTTTCAGGCCTCCTAGTTACATACTGTATTAAATATACTTAATCAACTTAAGATATAACTGGGATTTTCCTCGCAATCATATTTATTAACCTCAGAAAAAACTCGGTTTTTCAGGCCAAAAAAGACGTTAAAAAGACGTTAAAAAGAATTTTTTTTTTTTAAATAAAATGTTTGCAATATCAAATTTAATGACTGTAAGTACTCATCTACTGCATTATGTTTATAATAGAGTACAGTAGTAAAATAAAGTCATTAAAATTATCAATAATTTGTTTGTTTTTAGAAATGTTTCATTTTTTTTTTAAAGCAAGCTTTCGATGGAAAAATTAAAACTGAAATACATAAACTTATTTTAATTAAGAAATGTTTTAAAAACGCAAGTAATTTAAGTGATTTAAATTTGCACAACACAATTCAATCACTTTTTATAGTACCGGTAATAGTTCACCTCAAAAAATTAAAACCTATAAGAAGTCGCAGTTATCGTTTTTTATAATTTATTTTTGCTCAAATCTATTCATGGTTAAAATAACAAAATATCGCAATTATAATAACATAATACTGTATACCGGTAATTAAAATTTGATTTCCTTAAAGAGATGTTATGAGAAAATGGATTTATATCACCATTTAATTAAAAAAAAAAAAAAAGTTTTTCACGCAAAACTTTTTCGTATCAAAAATTAATTATAGAAAAAAGTTGGGTAGTTATGCAACCATTTCAGAACGACAGCTTCAAGTGCCCATATGCAACGATACGTTCGCTTCCCGTTTCCGTTTTAAAATAATTATAGAATGTTTGCATTTAATATCTCTGATTTAACAATCTTAACTAAAATATCTTCTTGATTATTATAAAAATCTAGTATATAAACTAATATTTACAATCATTGTTGAGGCTCTTTTCTCAAATGGAAAACCACAACGAGTCAAATTCTACACAACGAAATGAGTGACAACAATTTACTTTCGACGGAAGGAAAACAGCGAGTGACGTTGATTGTCATATGGGCGTGATGAAAAAAGGGGCGTGAAATAAATCAGCGCCTAACCCTAGGTCCCTTAACCCACCCTAACATTTGGTCTCAACCCCTCTGGCCATGTAAAGACGAGGAAGAAATCACAACACTGCCTGTTGCCATTTGTTTTAAACGCCTCTTTTCTTTTTTTTCTTTTTTCACCGCCTTTTACTCAACCGAGTTGTTCTATTATTCATCGAGTCGATGTCTACGAACAGCTTTTCTCGCGCCAAAATAAACATCGTCAAAATTAAGATTACACAAATTAACCACTTGTGTCTCGTCAACTCTTTACAAACATTTTACTAATTACATCCAATAAACGGAAACATTAAAAATTCACACTTTTTTTTTCTCCTCTTTTATTATTATTATTATTTTTTTACTAATTAATGCAATTTTAAATGTTTAAAGTCGGCGTCGTGATAAACGAATTGACATGTCGATACGACGAAACAATTTTGGTTTATACTGTTATTTGCGGTACTGTTATCATAAAGAACGTCAACGGTGGATTTGATTATACAGTTGGTCTATTAAAACGTTTTTCCAAAACAGTACAAGTACACTACATTACAAACTAAAACATGTTTACTAAACTCAATATGTCATCACTAAATTCGACGAAACGTTGCAAAAATTGCAATAAAATTGTAAACTCAAAAACCAACGAAACCTAACCGCAAACCTGAAAAAATACACTACTAAATGATATAAACAACAACTAAACTCTTAAAAGCGCTCAAAAATCTGAAATAAAACACTACAAAAAACGCACTCACAAAACACTCTAAACTATAATTTGTCCAATTACTGTAAGACTTATTACAGTACTGTATAGAGTAAAATAAACAACAAATACCGCAAACGCAATTAGTTTAAAAAAATAAAATAAAAAAAAAATACCGCAATATAAATAAATCACAAAAAAAAAATATATATATATAGATATAGATATACTGTATATATATGTTCACAAAACGATAATATTAAATTCCTAAAAACATTAATTAATCTAAAATAAACCATCAAGAAAAACCACTCGCAAAATACTTTAAAGTGCAATTATTTTTTAATTACTAAAAGTAAAGTACTGTAATCATAAAATAAACAGCTCCAAACGCAATATTTAAAAACACAATTAGTTTTTTTTTTTTAAAAAACCCGCTGTGTAAACACTAAATACCGGTAAGTCATTAAACCCCAAAACAAATAACATGTTACATGAAAATAAAAGTGAAAACAGCACCACAAAACAACTACAGTGTTAACTCATAAATATTCTTATTACCGCAGTCTAAATTATCACAAAAACCATCCAGCAAATTCCAAAATACCTAAACACTACCTACATTCAATAAAATCATTAAACTATAAAAATGGCCACTCAATTTTTTTTTCAAATTATTACTGTAGTTTAAAATAAAATAAAAAAACGCTGATTCGAACACTTTAATTTTAAATCGCTCAATACAGTAAAGATGAAATTTTGAAAAAGTTCGTTATAATGACTATGATGAATTTAATGATTTAATAAAAAACAGCATCGCAGATATTATATAATTACAGCACGAGTATTATAAAATCCGTTATATCAGTAATTTTGTAATTTTAAAGTTCGTTATATCGATGCTATCGTTATTTTAAAGTTCGTTATATCGATGCTATAGTTATTTTAAAGTTCGTTATATCGATACTATCGTTATTTTAAAGTTCGTTATATCGCTGCTTTCGTTATTTTAAAGTTCGTTATATCGATGCTATCGTTATTTTAAAATTCGTTATATCGATGCTTTTATTATTTTCAAGTTCGTTATATCGATGCAGCTGTAGTGATTTTACAATGTACATGCATTGTATTGTCCTGCACATGTATGATAAATTCGTTAACTTTGCTTCTTTAAGTTCATTAATTTCATTAAATCGATAAAATTCCTTATTTTAAAAATTGGTTTCATCGATACTCGATAAGTTCGTGATATCGATATTTTAGCGTTATAAAACTTAATTCTAGATTGATTTAGATTTTGCTGACAAGTACAATTTAACTACCGTGCTACAATTTCTAAAGGCGACTTCATTTTTTTGTGCGGTCATTTCTATCCAATAATATTACGATCAATTAAATGAGTGGGGGTCACTTTGCCGTAACATTCGATACCAAAAATGGTAAATTAATTCTGTCGAAAGCAAGAAGGAAAATTAATTGACGGCAATTTTTTTTTTTTTTTGTAAAAGAAAAAATAAAATTGCGCGGTATTTTTTTTACTTCCTTCTCTTCTCGTTTGATGATTTTCGCACGTGTGTTTCGATTGAGGTCATCGTCCAACGCATTTTTTATCCCAAACGTCAAATATGGTTTCAACTTTCCCGCGTATTTCATCGCAAATAACTAAAATATTCTTTTTGACGTCTTATTAAAAATGTATTTCGTAGATAAAAATGAGCCATCAAAAAACGAGAAAAAAATCGTCTACCGTCAAAATGTTTTTTTATATATTATATTGGCCTGCTGCTTATATTCGTTTTCAAAATACTTTTAAGTCCATTAAAAAAAAAAATGCTAAACCTAAAAATGTAGATTTAATAATTATAATTAATTTCTATTCCATTTTCACATCAAAATTAACACAAAATTCGGAAAGTATTGAGTAATAATTACTGGATATATTAATTGCAACGTAATTAAGATTTTTAACAAATTTTAAATTAAAAGAAAAAAAAAAACACAAGATTCATTTTTACATATAGGCTCAATGAATGTACTGATTTTTCCAATCACGAATCAGGTTTTAGTGGAGTCAATTTGGCCAAGCCTCTTTTGATTAAAATTCGACTTGCGAAAAGAAGCTCGGTAGAAATACAGTAGGTTTGCAGAAAGCGAAACTTGTTCCACCAAACCTTTTACGTTCACATCAAACTCTAGAACTAGTTTCATTGATGAAATCCTCTTCCAAAAGTAGGATGGATACAAGATAATTATTATTAAATTTAACATTTTATAAAAAATATTATTGTAATTTAAATTTACGGTTAAGCCAGCGTACTTTTTACTGTAATTTTAACGCACGCGCAAAACTTTATGTTTTCATGGTTTTTCTTATTTATCATAATTTTTTCTTATTTCCATTGAAGGAAAAAAATTCGTCAATATTATTTTAATCAAGTTTTAGAAGACTTTTTTTCCATACAATTTAACACGATAGTATAATTTAAACTAGCCTGCTATCATAAAGTTATAAACATATTAACAATGCGGTTTAAATTAGTTCACTACATTAAAATGCATATTAAAGCTAAATTTAAATAATCAATATCGCCTCACGAATACGTTAAGTTTAATTTTACAAGTAAACTGCATTTTATTAGCAGGGGGAAAAAAAACAAAAAAAAAAAAAAAAAATAGCGCCAGATGCGCATTAAGCTTTTTTCATTTCGCTCCATTTAATTTTTAATTAAAATTCATTTATTTACAGTAGATAATAATTTCCCCCC
>JAQGAZ010003013.1:0-13826 GCA_034692225.1 Polydesmus complanatus
TCACGATTTTTGTACTTACGATTTTTATGGATAGGCTATTCTAAAAAAAAAAAAGTATATATATTTTTATTTCTTCATTGCGAGAATAATTTATCGGCGCCCAAATTTTCATGAAGGCGGCGTTGAAGCGTTCCAAGATGGCTGGCTTTGAGTTCATAACAACAACCTATAGCCTACTGATCAAAAATTTCCTCCTCCGATAAACAGACCGCCTCTAAAAATTAAATCCCGAATAAATACACATAACACGATTAATTACATTTCACTAAATAAAGACATTCATGTAAAATTATAGTTTTTTACTGATCAGCTACAGGTGAATGGTGATGAAAAGAAAAACGCTAGCCGCCATCGTCGAAAACGCGGAAACCGGTACCGCTACTTTTTCGCAAGACCACGAAACGCGATAAGCTGTCACACAAGGGCGCCAATTTTGTTTTTAATTGAAACCCTGACGTCGTGGCACAAAAGTTATTGTTCACTAGCTGACGAAAATAATATTTTTGGTAACAATAATAATAATTATTATTGTTCATGAACGTTACAGCTGCAGCGCGACGACGAACCAGCAGCCACAACGAAGCGTCCTCCTCGAATGAGCTTTTCCGCTGTTTCGCATCTGCTGCATTTGCACCTTGCGCGAGTGAAGTAGGCCTAGAGTGAAGCGCAAATCGAGCGCTACGCCCAAAGGAACCTACGAAGCCCCCGTAAGGCCACTCAATTACACTTATCATTTAAAATAAAATTATTTATGAAAGCTAAAAATATTTAAAATTTAAAATTTTATTTTAACCATTAGAACCATCCTGAAAAAATTTAATTAAAACTTGAAAAACTAAAGCGGATGCGGAATCCTCGAAGATAATACAGTAATTTAGGAAGCGGAAAACGACGTGATAAGGCGGAGTTTGAGTTATGGGAATCGCAGCGCTACCGTAGAGAAGCTGCATAGTAATTACAAAGATGGTTACTGTGTCAACGATAAAGTACACTGTACATTGTAAAGGATTTTTATTACATTCTTCGTCATTCAATTATTGTTAATCGGTTAATTTGTGCAAACGTGATTTTCCCCACTGCTCTAAGGTCTTTTGTACGTACGTATTACAGTATCTTGATTTCTCCCTGATCGAATGTTTGCCGATGTCAATATCACTGTAGGCTACTCGTTATAATCTAGATTATAACTTTGAATACGTTTCCATCATGTTAACTAAAAGAAAAACGCAAGCATCAGCTGAAAAGAAAAAAATTAAGGAGGCTAAAAAGTATATAAATTATATTATTAATGTTTACTTTGAGGAAGTATAATTCTAATTACGAATAATTCACAGAGAGGAAAGCAAAGAAGCTTCAGCTTCAACAGAAACCTCAGCTTCAACAGAAACCTCAGCTTCAACAGAAACCTCAGCTTCAACAGAAACCTCAGCTTCAACAGAAACCTCAGCTGCCCGTCCAGAAGATACTCCTAGTCACAGACAACCAATAATATGGAGTCATATTGTCAGAAGAATATTTATTCTAGCCTTAGGTTTTGTTGCAGCTTATTATACGTCTTCACGTAAGAGTGATGGTATAGAGACATTTGCTCAATCAACCGAGTTAATCTCGAGGAGAAGTTTTCTAGTAGCTTGCTCTCAAGATTACTCCAAGGAAAATGACTTATGGCCAAGTAAACTTCATCGTGATTAAATTTTTCATGACATTCATCTTTGTTGTTAAGTTTTATATATGGTAATTTATAATAGGTTGCATTCCTAGACGATGTGGACGTGTTGTCATGGATAACTTAATTTCTCACGATGACGCGGAAAAAATGTTCCAGTAAGAAACAGTATAGTTGTTTAAAAAACTATAATTAGCATTATTTTGCAATTTTGTATTGTTTTCCAGAATCGCAAAGAAAGGTTTTGCAATCAGCGAATCTTCAGGAGGTGTAAGCTTGCACATTCATTATAATAAATGTGCCATTATGTTTTAATAGTTTTTCTTTTAATAGGCTTCAATTTTAGACTTGCATTCAGGAGCCCTTTCTAAGGACGATGTGTTTATAAATTTATACAGGTATGATTTTTTTTACCAACCAGTTTTGAGATTTCAAAGAACCAAATTGTAAAAAAAATGTAATTGTATTATGAATGCAGTCTACCAAAAGCCAAGGGATTATTCTCAAAAGAAGATCTAATGGTTTATAGGTAGATAGCCTTTAAACCCCAAATTTGAGAACAGAATTTTCATTACATATTGTAATAATTCGTTTCTGCGGTTTGTAGGAGAGTTAAAAACGCCATTCAAATGCGTATTACGACTGAATTTGGAGCCCAAGCTAATCAAGTCTATTTGACCCATCCGACTTTTTTTTCAAAAATTACCAACAAGCCTCCAAAAACTATACATGACGAATATTGGCATCCACATATTGACAAAGTATGGTAACTTATAAGAGTTTACTTCCCATAATTTTTTGTTCATCTGCATCTTAGAAAACATATGGCACATTCCATTATACATCTTTGCTATATTTAAATAATTATGGGGACGACTTTTCTGGAGGACGTTTTACCTTTGTTGACAAAGAATTAAATCGGACTGTTGAACCTAAACTAGGTGCGACTTTGATTGGTCGAGAAGATTTACAAGTGCATGTACAATAATAATTGATTATTTTAATTATAGGTCGAATTTCACTTTTTACCTCTGGCTCTGAAAACCTTCATTACGTAGAAAAAGTAACCACTGGTGAAAGATACGCGATCACGGTATCTTTTACTTGCAATTCAACAGCTGCCATTCCAGACCCACACTTCGGATTATGAGAAAACGAAAATATTTTATTAATACGAATTTTATTTCAAAATAATCACCAAATAATGTTTTGTTAATTGATTAAACGTGTACACAAGCTATTTTGAAGAGAAAGATAAAAATTCTATATCGAACTTAGCTAAAATGACCTTTTAATTTACCCATAACTTCTTTTAATTTTGATTGTAGTTAATATTAAATTTAATCAAACGATATTAGTTCAGCTTCAGCCGGATGTCCAGGTCCCCTGCGCATTTGGGCTGTAGGAGGCTGATTTGCCATTGCAGGCATTGGTCCTTCATTTTATAGACATTAATAAAAATTAAAAACAAATTAATAATTTTTTTGCGTTAAACAAACCTCCTACGGAATTAACTACAGGCATTTGCTGCATATGAGGAATTTGATGTTGAGCATGAATTCCCGGTGAAATAACATTTGACATGCCTAATTGCGGTTGTTGCTGAAGGTAAGTCGATGGGTGACTATTGGCCATGGCTAAAAAATACCGATATTTAATAAATATTCGATAAAATTTAAGATTCAAATTATTACTAATCGGGTTAAAATTTGAATATTCTTGTGTTGGTTGAAACTGTGGACGCGAAGGGGAAGGATAACCAGAAGGGAATTGCTGTTGATATTGAGAATGAATATTAAGGTCTTCTTGTTGTGGCAACGTAGTTGCACCAAACCCTTGGGGTGGTCCGGCAACTCCAGTTGAACCCGGTGGTGCTTGTTGAATGTAAGGCTGTCCAGCATTTGGTGGTTGGATGTTATTTGATTGCGGATAACCGGCAGCAATTGGTGAACCTTGCACCGGTGGGCCTTGTCTGATGATGTACTGCTGTTTGTGAAGCATCTCTCGTTCTTGCTCTTGCATCTTCTGCATAGCTAACTGTCGCTGATACTGAAGATATTCTTGCTTTTTCTTACGCATAATCTCCAATTTTTGCGCCATTTGAATTTGCCTAAGACGTTCCGCTTCCTCAGCTTCTCTTCTTAATCTCTCATTGTGATCTTCACGAAGAGCATCAAGAGCGGCTCGGGCATCCCTGGCTTGGTTTAATTTGTCTTGTAGGCCTTCGTAATAAACTGCAAAACTCAAAACATTTCAACTTTGTTGAACATGTTTCGTAAACTTTTTTTTACCTCTTTTCTCCTCTTGATCTTGAATGAATTGTAAAAGTTGAGAATGAATAGCAGTCAAGTTCATAAAAAACGACTGAATTGTGGAATCAACGGCAATACTGCGCCCTCGACTAGCGTTGCTTTTCATTCGATTGCAAAATATTTCAAGACTACTTCTCAAGGAATCCATAAATTCGTCTGATTCATCCACTTCTCCATTGTGACGAACCTAAAAACGACAAAATTAATGACGATGTAAATTCCATCAATTTCAATTTTAAAAAATAGCATACTTCGATCTTCTGGGGTAAAGCATTCACGTGAGAAGAAGTGGAACTAATTGGTGCACTAGGTATCGGGCCAGTTGATAAAGATTCGAAATCTTTTGTAATATCCGCGATGGATTTTTTGGCCTCGCCTTGTCGTTGTTCCCAATAGTTTCGATTTAAATAACGGGATAATTCAGGATCTGAATCAAACGTCGCACTGTCCATCGTCGGAGCCGATGACTAATAGAAATTATTTGATTAATATAAATTATGCTTCATTCCATAAATTGAATTACCACAACAGGATCAGCAGGAGAAGAATTAGTCACTGATAGTAATGCACTCGTAGCTCGCAACTTCTACAAATTAAATTAGAAATTAATTTATTTAATAACTTTTTAATTTTCAAAATAATGAATTAGTTTAAGTTTTATAAAATAATATTATGACTGACCTCCTTCACCTTGTTCTCAGCATCGCTTTTAGAAAGAGCAATGGCCAATTGCAAATCTTCCTCTTCTTGCAATTCTTGCTCGCTTTTTGTTGCCGGTACTTGAGGTTGTTGAGCTAAAGAGCTCTGCAAGTACTCTTGAGGTAGTTCTGAATCATCGGCTTTAGTTGATGGTGGCCTGAACAATTAAATAAACTTAATTTCATTCTAAGCTATAAGATATATAAAATCTTTACTTGTTTAATTTTTCCCAACATGCTTCACACACTCGAACTTCCTTCTCAAATCCAAATCGGGGAATAGACACATTGCGTGAAGTACATTTTCCACAAAACACTTGACCGCAATTTCGGCAATGATGCTTGAAAGTCAATAATAATATTAATCACAAGTGCCAATACTAATTTTCAAATGTACAGTTTTACTTTTCTCTGGACTACACCAAAAATAGCGCGACATCGGTGACAGCACTCTCCATCCATCCATTTAGGAGCTTGATCTGCAGCAAACATGGCGTCTGATTCTTTTAAAGCTGGGAATGTGTAACCTTAAAAAATTACTTGTATTTACTGTACCTTTCAATCACAAATAATTATCCTTAATACCTTCTACTTTCATTAAATTCACCGAATCCTGTAAAATTCGGTAATTTGGCTCGTTACGAAAAGCGTGAGCCCAAGCTTGGAGAAGTTCTAAAATTTTAGTTTTCACAGTGTCATTCGTTGAAACCTAGTAATTATTGATAACATTATTTTCCACGATCTAAAACAAATCAAATGACTTCAAAAACCTTTATAATCTCCTTCAACTCTTCCATAAACTGCTTACTAGCAATTTCTTGGTGAATTGGCGGACCACAATTTTTGATCCAAGCCTCTAAAACCTAATTAATAAAATTAAATCATTCAATGCTTCTGGATGGTCATAACTTTATTATCAACGAGAATTTTACTTGTAAGGAAAACAAAACGACGTGAGGGTTTTGAGCATATAGTTTTTTCTTCAAAGCCCCAATCGCATACTTGGCTCTTAAAATTAATAAAAACAAAAATAAAATTAATAATCGGTAAAATCAAATGACAAATTGTAGACATACTGTACGTCTCCTTGTCTTATTGCATCGCAAAGAAGAATATTTGTAGCCCAATCTGGCTCCAGAAGCAAATGGCTAGTGGCTTTATCTAAAGTAAATAGCGTACGCCGTATTAATAAGCTTCTCATAAAATCTAATCTTTTTAATATGTTATTGTTCGACGTTGCCAACCTCAAGTTTTTCTATATTATGACTATTGTGACATCATTTTCATATCATGTGGAAATGACATCACGTCATATGACAATACAATATTAGAATGCATTATTTTTACTAGTTATTATTATAGCCGGGAACTTTCCTAAAATATTTCTTTTATATTTAATGAGGAAATTCAAGAGAAACTAATAAACTAGATAACCTTAATTCAGAGTAATAAACACGTACGAGAAGACTTATCTGTAAAATAATGTATTTTATCTTACCCAAAAGTTTATCAAAATTCGACGTTCCTCTGAACATGCTTCAGCTCTAATAACTAATTTTAATATCAAATTTATTTAGTCCAATTGCTTAGTTTATTAATGGAATAAAAACTAGCAACAAACCAAACTGATGAGATCCGCGTTTTCAATAATAAACAACCTTATTTTTCCGAACTATTGATAAAGGGAAATTAATTCGATAGATTATATTTCAACATCGATGAACTCGAGCGACCTCTTTAATTCCTATAGTGCGCTACGACGATTATAGAGGCGCTAGCAGTGCTTTAGATCAATTGTGAAAGCTATCCTACATGTTTTTGTTATCAATAAAATAGAGAAGACTTGAAAAGCAATCAAACGTACGATTTTTATAGGTCCGCTATTGCAATTCTTTTTATAATTAAAAAAAAAATGGCATCAGTACTTATTAAACATCTTCCAAATAGTAAATATTTCCTAAGTAGTAGTCGAGTTGATGTCAGCCGATTAATTGTTAACTTGAAAAGTAACTTGCATGTCACATGCTTTAATTGGGGCTCTTTCAATGTGCAAGATAATCAAGATTTCAAAGAAAGAGTTTTAGAAAGTAAAACTCCAGTTATTGTCGACTTTCACGCAGAGTCAGTATCAGATTTATTATTATTTGTATAATAAATTGCAATATTATATTAACATGTCGTTTTTCAGCTGGTGCGGACCTTGTAAATTGTTAGCACCAAGACTGGAGAGCCTGGTTGATGCTCATGGAGAAGAAGTGCATTTAGCAAAAGTTAATATTGACGATAACACTGATTTGGCTATGGAATACGGAGTAAAACTAAGCCATGAAAAAATGAATATTCAATAGTTTTTTAAAAAAATGATTATTGCAGGTTGATGCGGTACCTTGTGTGATTGGATTTAAAGCTGGTCGACAAATTGATAAATTCGTTGGAATGCAAGATGAAGACATTATTAAAACATTCATTAAGAAAGTGATAGGACCAAAAGTTTAAAAACTACAGCATTTGTTAGAGTATAAAATTAATACATTTATTAACAAACTAATTGTAATGATGATGACCTTTTATTAAATCTTTGTCAAGACATGAAATATATTATAGGCTACCTAGACTGTACTAATTTTTAACGTACTGTAGATATTTTTTTAAATAAACTTGAAAAAGTTCATTAACTTTAAAGTAAAAGGTGTTAACCTTACAAAACGTCAGGAATTTCCTTAAATATTGCATCGGTATAAAATTCCTAGAAATTGAACGGATATTAAAAACGTTAACGGAAATAAGCATTCATTGAAAAATTAATTTTTAATTAAATAACTGAGAAACAACTTCTTGGTCCAAGACGTTAAAATACAGTAGCAATCGTCAAAGTTTCAAATTATGAATAATTCTAACAAATCGAAGATTTATATTTGTGTAATGATTGTGCTGTCGATAGCCTACTGTCAGTGTGATGAAAACGTTTACCAGTTTATCAATAAAGAAGAAATGTTTAAACGATTTTGGAGAACTTGGAGTGGAGGTAAAAATTGTATAGTTAATAATAGCATAGTTAGATAATATTAGCTAATCTGTGAATGTTGCGCATTAAAATTAATAAAGACCATAACAATTAAATATTGCTAAACTTAATCAGTAAAATAAGCTCTCAAAATTGCAATCTATATTATATTTTTTGTAATTTTAGCGCAAGCTGGACGACTTGCAGTGAGAAACGTGAATCCGAATGCTGAAATTATCTTGGAAAACAATCTCCGATAGGACTTAAAATAACTTAAAACTTCAAAATATTGTATGAAAGCTAAATTACAGTATGATGTCAATATTTATTTACCTTTGAAGGCATTGTTTATTGTGATTTTCTGTACAATGTAAAAAGAGCATTTAATAACAATGATGGTACGCTAATTAGAACCTTTGATAAAGAAATAATGTTTACAATTCCCCGCACAAGGCAATGAATGAATTTCATTGAAACGATTTTTCCCTTAAATGATGTATTAAAAAAATAAAAACAAGTGGCAAACGATTTAAGTGACGTAAAAAATAACTAAATATTTGATTTAAGAACATTGCAAGTTCAACATAAAAATTATTTACAGATATTAGATCATGGGAAACCATTAATTTGAGAAATGATAAATTGTAATGGAACAATTGCCAATCAAAAATTTAAAAAAATGCCAATTTATATGATCGACGTTACAAACACAACCTATTTTTCAAAACAGAAAATAGAAGAATTAAATTTTAATTTAATTAAACCTGTCAATATTTTTTCCTGCCGTTAAAATAACTATTATCACAAATATTAAACAATACAAATTGAAGCAAAAAAATCATTCTCAACAAGATCAATTTTCTTCTTTGTATTTGCCATAAGTCAATAAAACCGAGGCACTGAATAGGCACTAAGTAGAATTTTGATTTTCTCTCTTTCCTTTCCCCTCTCTCTCTCTCCCTCCCTTTTTCAATTCTTTCGTTAAAACCTTTGAACAAACAGTGTGGCCAGCATACGCGATATTATCAAAATGAAGCCAATAAATAGTTAACTTTTCAAAAGTCCCAGAATAAATGCATATAACAGTAATAGTTCTCGTACAACTTGACAAACAAAACAGACATTTAAAATCACTTTGCTGTACACTCACCAACTCTTCCATTTCCAACCGTTTTGATATCTGATATGCAACACGCAAGATTTCTGGACCAAGGCAGTCAGCTTAGGGGAAAAAAATCCAAGTGTTCGTTCAATCTATTATCTCAAGTTTGGCAAATAACTTTCCCTCCCATAAGGGCAATACTTCATTATCACTACCAATTTCTTCATACACGATTCCCGTGCCAAATTCATTATCAGCTTTTTTAAAGAAATACCTACACATAAAAATTACAAATTACAAAATACTATAGTTTAAACGTGTAATGAAACACCTACCTAAAATTTTCTTTCTTAGTGATAAGCGTTTTAAATTGCTTTAGTGTAATGTTCTTCCCAGCTAATTTTGAAAGGTATGGCACATCTTCTCCGAACTGATACCCAACAACAGTGTACTCAATTTCCGGTGCCACTGGCGTGATCGGGGTGGTTACCAGAGACGAGTTCGACGACGAACACTTCTTGGTATTTTTTCTCCTATAAAATGTTATACGCTTAAAAAATTAAAGCAACTTTTAATTAATTAAGAAATACTAACGAATGCGATGGATCTTCTCCCAAGTCAAGAACAATTTCGGTATTTATCGAATTTTTCATAGATGCGCGAACTCCTTTTACTAAATCCGGAACCCTTTCTTTAATTGATATTCCAGACCTAAGGATACCCGCATATTATAATACACTTTTATTAAACAACCTAAAATATCATCTCAAGCTTACTTTGATTTGGACAGTTTTGACTTTGTATCATCTTCCAATCTCCGCCTCGCTTCTTCTAATTGAGTAGTAGTATTGGGAGGAGGAAGCATTGGCATTGAATGAACACCCATTATGGGCTGCGCCGGCTGAGCAGCTGAGGTAGATCGTGTATGTCCAATTCGCTCTGAAGAACCAGATCTTGAAGACACGAAAGGATTTTGCTGCTTCTTACTCCAACTACAAAGTCAATCACATTTTTTTTAAAGGCAAAAATACTACCGGTACAATAAAAATTGATTTCACCTTTGTCGATTGGGTCCTGGAGAATTAGCAGACAGTGATGAGTGATTAGATCTTTTATGACGAGCAAACGATTCTTTTTCGGCCTCACTTGGTTGAGAGTTGTTGGCCATAAACCAGTCGATAACTCTGTTCGTATTGCTTTGATTAGTTTATGCGTCAAAATAATAATAAAAAAAAAAAAACATAAAAAACGTATTAGCACATACTTGTTAGATGACTGTTGATTAGGTTCGTTGGCCATACTAACGCCGCTATCGATACCACTACTAGTTGATTCCATGAAGCCTCTCTTTCCAAGACTTCTTTTTCCAGATTCTTTCGCTCTCCTTTCTCGTTCCACAACCAGATCCGTTGGCACCGGCTCTACTGATCCCGTCCCACTTTTTGATTTTCCTGGATGATGACTGTGTTTATTATAATAGTGAAACGGATCGCTGCTGCTAACTGAAGATATTTCGCCATCGACATAGTCGGGAATAGCCCCGCTGTCACTCGAGATTGTAGATGCTAAATCTCTTTCCTTGCGATGTTTGTGATAATAAATGTTTTTATTAGAGAATGCAGGTGCGCTTGCTCTTCGCCGTTCTGGAGATTTCGGACAAGGCACTGGTAACGGTGACTGGTGACCGGGAGTAATTACAGGTGTATGATGAGCAGAGTCGTTCCAAATTCGAGAGACATGATCATCTAATATTGACTGCTCATCACCAGCTTCATTATTCGCTATAGCTGCATTATATAGCGTCGTCAATGGCGGCATCGATGGTGCATTAGGTATTTCCTTGACAGTTACTTCCGTCTAAAAACACCAAAATATTTTAAATTAAGACTCAAACTTCAGAGCGAGTTCCAAAATTACCTCTTGATTGCATTTATTTATCGACTCCAATACTTTTTCAGAAGTTTCTTGTGCCTTTTTAAAGTCTTCCAATTTTTTAATAAGTGTAGCTGCAAATACATTAGGATCATTTTGGACTGGAGTTTTAGGATTAAATTTAATGGTCCTCTGCAAAAGATTGTAAATATTATAATTAAAACATTTAATCTAAAACTTGATAAAACTTAAAATCTAACCGGTATCATTTCATGACTATGAGGATCATAATTTTGATTTGCATTCTGTCTCATATTTCGCTGTTGCTGCTTTAAATATTTTCTACTTACAACTCCTGATCGACCATCTCTGTAAAGTTGAAGAAAAATATCTTACATGTTATAATACCATGTTAATCTACAACATTATTTTTACTTACAAACTACTATCGAGAGACATTGTTTCATCCGTATGTGCATCCGATGATAATGATTGAAGTTCGCTATCTTGTGCTGATCCAGGAATTTGAGTACCATACATGGCATGGTAAGGGTTTATCAGCTTTGATTTTGGAATTTGGTTTAAATACACACTGCAAATTAAACGCTAATTAAAAATCATCTTCATCGAGTTAAAAATTCAATAAAGTATTACCCCGCGAAAGCCTCAGGTCTTCTAACATCTCCGTAACCTACTCGAAACCTTTCCGTAGCTAAAAGATGGGAAGAAGTCAGGGTTAAAGTGTTCGACACGTTTAATTCACTATCTTCTAAAACTGTAGGCAAAGGTCCAGCAACATCTCCTTTTCCTCCGTAATTGCTCGACCGGCTGGAAGGAACAGAACTATTACTGGACGATACCGCATCTCCATTTTTGGAAAAAACATCTTCTCCAGCCCCATTTTGCATACTCTGAACATAATGCAGATAAATGTCAGATTTTAAAAAATTAGGATATGTAGACCGGCTAATGAATTGTTCCTCTTCACACTGAGCTTCGTCGAAGATGTTTCTATCGATGATCGATTTGGAATTAATTTTATTTCGAATAGTATCTCTCGTCGATGAAACCAAGTGAACCTTATTCAACGGCCGAACATAATTGCGATAAATGGCTCGAATTAATTGTTGAATTCGCCCGGGATCATTTTCTTTCTTCAAACCGTTGCAGGCAAACCAAAAATTTAACGAATCTGAACAACCTTCCGTCGACAGATATTTTTTAAACAGCTCCACTCCTTCGGCATCATCTAAAAGATATTTTAAAGTATGGGCCCATTTGATGTAAGGAGGAGTTCGCGATTCAGCGTAGGGTGAACTGTCGCAAGCGCTCGAACTACCTTCGGGTTCGTAGCCCAGTGGAGGATCACCGTCCAAACCGTCCTCCATTACACTCTCGTAATGTCTACACCTACATCGAGACTTGGGCGAACAATGCAGAAAACACTGATCAAATTCCGAATTTTTAAAGCCATTAAGATTAGACTTTCGAGGAGTAAAGATGGAGTTGCACAAGAAATTCTCTTTATTTTTCGTATATTCCTCTTCCTGGCCAGGTAAAGTTGGAGGTCGAGGTCCTATTTCAAGCAAACTGTCTGCGTGCGAAGTAGAGAGAGTTGATATATTATCACCGCCACTCATCGTAAATTCGATAACTGATCAGTAACGACCACAACGAAGAGTTCGAATCCATCTTCGATAAATAAATCAATCCTTGACAAGTACCACTACGCAGCCTTGATACATTCTAAAAAAATAAAAATTTAAATTTTAGATAAGTCCATATAAAAAACAAAATGTTTTTAAAAGTGAATAAATGTTTTAAAATGTTTAAAAAATATCACTAAAAGAATTATTAATGCTTACTCCAAATCAGTTTTCGCAAGTACTAATACATGCTCATTTTGTAGCTGCAACGATTTTTATTAGTGAAATGAACTTCAAAAGACTAAAAAAAAATATAAAATGCAAATGTTATACTTCAATTAATAAAAACATCTTCGATTATTATAACAATATTTTTCATTTTGCATACAGTACATTTATTTCAAGTGTCTATTATTATTATTTAATAAAATTATATTTGGATTTACTCATTCTTTGCGCATCGTTCCAGTTAGTTTTGTACATCACGCTTTTCATTCCAAACTCATGCGAATAAGTTAAGACAAAAAAAAAAAACAAGCATGACTTACGATTAATTTTGCACTAAGGCTCACCTGAAGACCAATTGATAATGGTAAACAGGCTATTTAATTAGTGCCATCAAACTGTATTCAAAAACCAAGCATAATAATAATAATTGAATAAAGATACACACAAGTCGTCTTACATTCAAAGAACATTGTACGAGAGAAGTTTCAAGGTCTAAGCGTATAGGCTACACTCCACAAAAATCAACTTATAATTAGTTTATTTTTTTAAATGCAATCGTTCTACTCAAAAACCTTTTGAGATTTTTAGATCTTCTCAAGTAACCAACTTGATTATGTAATAATATTTCATACAAGTAATAGTTGTAAAATTTTGACATTTTAAGCCTAAACGTCTCGTAAAATGAGTAGCGCCCTCTTTTTTTTTTTCTCCCTCTCTCTCTCTCGTTCGAACTCTTCTCTTGACGGGCTTCACAACGCATTCACTTCGGCTTTCTCACGATAATCACACATTTTTGAGAACTTATTATCTACTTAATCGTGGCGAATATTTATAATAAACTCTTAATAAGTTTATGAGAATAATACTGGCACGTATCCATTTACCTCGCGTTAGATAAGAAACGCTATGTAATTGACGTGCTCCCTAAAAAATTTACAAAACAAACAAACATGCATTGTTTTATTACCTTTCTCAATTCACCTTTCAATCTTCTCCTCGGTAACTACCGCACTTTATCAACTAGAGAATGTTTACTTATAATTTAAATTTAACCGAACAACGCTACAACTAATTGATAAAGGAATATCTAAAACCGTTTATAAAAACAGATACCTTTTGTCAAACGTGAATGAATTAACGACCGCCGTCCATCTTTCGGCCATTGGCACCCGCATCCAAGGTAATTTTAATTATAGGTAGCGCCAGTAGAAGGCATTATTAAATTGGCGCTAAAAAAAAAAAATCTTCCGAAAACGTCATCACGCGCATTTCTTCTCAGGATGTACCCCAATACCGCA
>JAQGAZ010003014.1:0-13823 GCA_034692225.1 Polydesmus complanatus
TCATTAATTACGATTCCCATCCCTAACGAGACGAGCATAATAATATTACTACAGTATATAAGACATTTTCGCAACTATATATGCATGAAAATAAGAAGCGACAGCTGGGTCAAAAATTATTTTTTAATTAATAAAACATATCGCAATCTGTCGCTGGCAACGATACTGTGTTCCATTAAAAATACAAATCAAAAAAAAAAAAAAAAATTCTTAATTTTAAATTAGTAAATTAATTAAACAAGTCGTAATAACATTTTCAAAGTAAATTTAATGCTTAGCTTTATTCTTCCAAAAATAATAATTATAATAAATGTATTCCGTATTTAATTAATTTTTTTTTTTCGATCAAATTTTCTAAACGCTATTATTAAAATTAATTAAGTTAACCCAGCAGTGTGTGTATTAATTAAATGTTGTAAATAATCGATTAACTTGTCACTCAAAACGATGAAAATTCAGTTAATTTAAAATAAACAAAACCGAGAAAATAATAATAATAATCAAAAAAAAAAAAAAGAATTGCAATTAGTAAACAGATGCTCGAAAGAAGAAAAAAAAATTGCTATTTCGAGTTGAAATGAACATCGGTCGTGACACTTCCGTTTGACAAACGACAGAAAATGACCATCGGCGTTGTTGCGAGCGCTCGAGAGATTAATTAACGATAAAATTTTGCAAACAACATTCGCATTAGCTCTCATGTCGAAATGTAGATTTTAATTAAAGGAAAGGAAAAATTACATATACCACCCACCTACAACAACAACAACAACAAAAGCTCGAGCAATTTTATAGACCAGCCATTTGAACATAACCGAGAAAAAAAAAATGCAATTTACTGTACAATTTTACGGGGTGATTTTTCGACATAAAATCTTAAAAAAATGGCGTTGCAGAAAAAAAAATTTTCTTCCTGAGCGCGCGTCAACATTTTAGCAAGCCCTTTTGAAAATATGCTCGTGTAGAAGAACGAATCCGCATTAGTTGATTTAAAAAAATAACTTCCATTCAGAGCGTTGTAAATGTGGTAAACACAGTGCGAAGGGCACACATTGAGCCCTCCCGCGTTAAACGACTGAAAAAGAAATGCCCTTTTCTTGATTTATAGTCGTCACTCGGCGTGCAACCGAGGGAATAATAATCGTCGAGAAAACATAAAAATGCACATTAGACTTGCAAAATTGAGAAAACCAAAAGAAAAGAAACGAAAAGAAAAAAAATAATATTATTATAAAAAAAGAAAAGAGCTCAAAGAAGTCAAACGAAAAATAGATTTGTTAGAAAGCGCAGAAGCAAAAAAAATAAATATAATAAATAAGATGACAGAGTTAGGAAAATTGAAAAAAGAAAAGAAATGAATGGGGGATTAGAAGTGATGCTGACCTCTGCATACAAAATATCAAACAAAAAAAAAAACCCCCCAGAACTCAAATTATATATAGGACCCTACGTCATTCTCGCTCAATATACGCGACAAATGTACGCGCGCTCATGCATCAACACAAGCTATATAATAATAATACCAAAAAAAAAAAAATGCTTATTTTTGAATACATGATAAATGGAAAACATGAGTCAAATTTTATTTCGCTCTCTCGCGCTATTTTTTTCTTATACGACTGAATAACAATATTAGTGCGTTGCATATTTTTTTTTCTTCCCACCTTCGAATAAAATCCGCTCCGTTTGTTTGACGGAAAAAGCTCTCTCACGTAGAAACAAATTTTGAGAGAAATCCTTTAGGAAAACAGCATTTTCTTTACCTTTCTTCTTCTTCTTCCTCCTCCACACTCTCCGTGAATTAATTTCAATAAAAACAAAACACGTATCAAGAGTTACGACTTGAGCCGACTTAAAGCATTCATCTTATTATAATCTAACGCTCGAGTAGAGAGGCCGACCAGAAGGAGAAAAATAAATTGTCCACAAAACGGAGAGGGAGGGAAAATAACCGACAATTCCATCATCTAAATTTGATTTCCAAAGCGTACAAGTTCGAAAAAATAAAATTTTTACAATTGCGTAATCAATAACGGTCCATTTCCCAGAAGATTATATTAAATTTAATACAATGAAAAATAAAATTTCGAATTTTTGAAAAAAATCAAAAAAAAAATTGATAAGGAAATTTTTGCCAGTCTTTAAATTATATTTCCCTATGAAATTGGGTAATTTTGTTTTTACTTTACGGTGCAATAAAAACGTGCTAAATTTAACCATTCTAATAACTCCCGTAATTACTACTATTCTTCGTCTGTTAAAGCAATTACCATAGCGGCAATTATTCGCTAGACGTCTGAAAATTGTTAACCTATTTTAACGATAAAAAAAAACACATAACGAGATATAATAATAATTATTATTCTGAATTATAAAAGGGAAAAAAAAAACCGTCACAGACAATGTTAAATACTGTAGCGCTACTAGAATTTACCGTACATGTATCTAAGTCCAAAACTGTTTACCATAAAAATATTAAAACTAAATTTTAATTTAATTTTTATGCCTTATATTCGTCTCGTATATTTTATTTTTTTAAAAAAAAAAACTTTTAATCGCCCAAAAATACTTGGCATTTTTGTTCAATTAGCGCACGGTGCGTCATGTTTTTTTTTTTTAATTTTATTTTAAGCGCTTCCTTCTTATTTATCAGGACGAAAATGTTGTTCGGCGCCACGCACTAGTCGCGGATGGAACACGGCGGAGTCTAGGTCTCCTTTTAAATCATTAATTATCGGCTAAATACATCGAAGCTAAATCAAAAACCTCGAGCAAATTGGCTCCGATCCAGCGCGGAATATAAAGTCTTCCCGTGTAAAAATCTACTACTGTACTAAGAAAGCAGATAGGAAGTTAATAGTATTAGTCGGAGGCGTCGACTTTTATCTATTATTAGTTAAAAAGTAGCTAGGAAACAGGCGTTGAAAGAAAAGCCCACTCAATTTAGAATCTATAACTATTTATCACTCGTGTACTTGAACCGCGACTGACAAACGAAAACAAAAAGTCCTCTTCAGGTTACACGACACATCCACTCCCCCCGACGTCTTCCCCATCCCCCCACATCGGAAACGGCATGAAGTTCTCAACTTTAAAAAAAAAAAAAAAAAAAACTATTCCGCACTGTTTCATTCGTAATATTATTGCGGGCCAATCGTATTAACGAAAACGGAAATTAATAACTAAAAGGCTACCGGCAAGTCAATAATAAAAACGTCAAGATATTCCCGTTGGACGTTGGAATTCAATTTGTTAAAAAAAAAAGTTCCAAGTTCTAAAATTAGTCTGTAAACTGTGAGCAGTACTCATTCAATCAATTTTTTTTTTCTCTCGTTTTCTTCTATAATAAAAAAAGGAGCCTTATTTATGAAGCGCTAATCGCCAAACACGTGTGACCGTTCCAACTCCATCGTTTAACGGTTAATAATTTCCGGCCGTTGACTGTCGTCTGCTCCGACCTGACGACATATGTTTCTCAACTGCCAACATCAAAAAGAAAGTAGAAAAAAAAAATCCTCTTCCTAAAATGATATCTTTTTCTCATATACTTTTGGAGCCCCACAATCTTTTTTCATTTCGCTCTCTCTCTCTCAATCGTCTTTATTATTAACTACACTCGTTGTATGTTTTCTATCTCGCTAAACTTCCTATAATATATATATATATATATATAAACATTTTTTTTTTATTATTATTATTTTATTTAGAAGGATACCCCACTTGAACTTTAACACATCGATTGAAGAAGATGAGAGATGAAGTAAGACAGGAGAAGAAGAAAAAAAAAAGTGTTAACGAGATGGTTTCAAAAGGAGCCTCAAAAAAAAAAAGAATAAATAGAAGAAAAAGCAACAACAAATCTCGAGTGAAAAAAAAAATCCAAGTATAAGAAGAGAGGTCAGTACCGGAATGGAGATGACACTCAATTAATCCTCACATCTACTAATTTCCGTTTACTCTCGGAAAAAGAGAGAAAGAATTCCTTCTCGTTTCGTTTACAAAGACGAATTCCCGCGCTTATTTTCTGCTAGCTTTTCTTTTTTTCTTTCATTCTTTTTTCCTCCTTACTTTCTTTTCAAGTCAAACGCGCTTCTTCTTCTTCAAGAGTCAATCTTGTTGTTTGGTTGGAAAAGTGAAAGAGCTAATTTTTTATTCTTATCCGAAAATGTTAAGAAGAAGAAGAAAAAAAAAACTCGCTCGGTAGAAAGTCGCTATAACGAAATTTCGTTAGGAAATGTCATAAATAATAAAGTAAACAAAATATAAAAACCACCAAAAGCATAAATTTTCAATTCTTCGTGGTACCGAATCTATTTTTCATTCGAAAATAATCAATAAAACAAGAATATTTCGTTATAATTAAAAATTCGTTGTATTGACATTTGACTAGCGGACATCTCTTTCACCGAGTATTAAGAAGCGAGTAAAAGCCAAGTTAGGATCTCTTTTTCTTTACAACGGTACGGACGGGAGAGAGAGAGGGAAAAACAAGGCGCAACATCATTTATCATAAGGTGCTAACGACTCGGTTCGCAAAGATACAGAGTGTGTACGCCGAAAAATATTCCCGGAAATAAAACGTAAAAGTTATTTATTCGATTCGAATGTAGATGGATCGATGGAATAGAGAAAAATGCTCCCCAAATTAGAGAATCTCGGTGAATAACACGTTTCAGCGTTAGAGGTTATTTCTCTCTCTTTTTCTTTTCTATTCTCTAAAAAAAAAATAAGAAAACGGAAGCGCGAGAAAAAAAATGTTTAAGGTAGGCTCAAAAATATTGACATCAATCATATTTCATTTTCGCAGTAGGAAAGAATTAAACGTTCGATAAGTTGAGAGAGAAAGAGGGAGAGAAAAAAAATAAACGTAGAATCGAGGTTTCTAAAAAATAATAAATGATAAATAATATAAATGCATAAAATATAACAACGCTATTTTATCGTCTTGCCGTAATTTTTTTTTTATTACGGAAATAGAAAACACACAATCGATAAAAACCATGAGAAAAAGTAAATCGAAAAATCTCCCATAAATTAAATTAATGTTCGATCTAAATGTGAATAATAAATTAAAACAGCCAGATGTCAGCATCAATTTAGTACCTAATGGGTTAAATCCAATTTACTCCCCCCAACCCCACCCCACACAAATAAAATTCCGTCGTTTTCTATCATCAAAATTAATTTTTTTTTAAACACTCCACCCACCCAACCAAAAAGAAAGCCTAAGATATTTCTCGAACCGTTCGAAGCAACTTGACGAACAATCTCTTACGGTTCCAATTCTACTCGCGCATAAATTACGACAAGATCCCAAAAAAAGATCGATGTCTATCTATTACCGAAACAAAGAAAGTGGGAAGTGTATGTAACGCATATCTTAAAAAAAAAAATTGCATGAAAGAGAGAAACAGCTTCGATCTTCTTGACTAGCTTAGGAAAAGATTAGCACGAAGATGATAATAGCGGCTGTTGCGAGTGGATTAGCAAATAATAGCGCCGAAAGAAATTGCATGTAAACCGAGAGTTATAATATCAACTCGCGTTTTTTCCCCCATAGCAACCATCATCATGAGTAGAAGTTGGCGGCGGCCAATTTAATGACGAAATCGATAACGCGTTGCGCTCACTCCTCAACACTTTTCAACGCTCAACGGTTATCTCCGTTTCGTTTCTCGCCCGTTCTTTGGGGGGGGGGCTCAAGATGATAAACAACCTTTAACCCCTCCACTCCCTTCTTTCACTCTTTCATTCATCCACTCCCAAAGAGTAGTTTACTCTCTCTCTCTCTATCCACTACTTTATTTTTCATTCGACCCTCAGCCGTTGTTGTTGTTATTATTATGATCCCGGTGTGACAAGTGACAAGAGTTATAAAAGTATAAACAACGGACAAGAAACGCGCGTAAATAACATAATATAACCACGAGAAATAATAAGGGAGAGAAAAGTCCCTAGACGCCTGAATGAAAATAGATGAAGTTGACGATTGCGCTCTCTCAAGTTCTCCATTAACGCGAATTTTATTTTATTTTTTTGTATTACGCGATTTTATATCACGAAATTATAAATATGTATTATTGGCTTACATAAGTATCTAACCCAGCTCTTATACATTTTTGTCAATTAGATTAACGCGAGGTTTTTCAGCGTTCATCGCGTTGTACGAGAACGCAGCTGTAGGTTAAGATAAATAAAAAGCTCCCCCTTGGAGAGCGCTTCAGCCCTGTGCGTGCGTGTGTCGTTGCGTGAGAAGCTGAGTTCGGGGGCTCCGATATTCATTTCGGAGAAACTGAATTTCTACACCGGGACGAGATAAAATTAGTTATAGTCTGGCATTATTTATTCATTAACCATATAAATGTAGCCGCGCATGTTGGAGTTTTTTTCTCTCTCTCTCTCTCTCTTTCCATATTATATGTATACATATTGTCAATGTAAACAATACACGCGCGGCGTTATTCAACGTTACCTGTAAGATACTTCTAATATAGAACCCGCACGACTCGCAACGCATGGAAATTACTATAATTACGTTGTCTAGTAAAGAGAGAGAGAGAGAGAGAGAAAAAATAAATAAATAAAACTAAATTCATACTGAAAATAAAATATTTAAAGCAAAAAATATACATAATAATTTCCAGAAAAATGTATTTACAAAAAAAAAAAAACCGCTCCCAAAAATTAAATTTTAAAAAACAAAATTTGTTTCCAAAATTAAATTTGTATTTTTGAAACTGCGGGAGAGTGAAAAAATAAACATTATTTTAACTTTGAAACAACAAACTATTGAAATCTGAAGCAACCTCATACAAAAAAAACACCGCTCGAACAAAGAAATAAAAAAAAAATATATATCTTCGTAAACAAGTTTAAAAAAACCACACAAGAATCTCAAAAAAAAATAAATAAAACTCTAAAAATAGCGCAGCAAAATTTCCAAAAATTCCTTATTTGGTTCGCGTCCCACTTGGTTGCCGACCATGACCTGTACGTGCGTGATGTGGCTCAATTTCAAAATATTGTCCCTCGACCCTGTGCTCACTCACGTCATAATTAACCACCATTAAATTTTGAATGACAGCGACAGTTTCAACCTGCGACAGGGGCTAGAGGATGGGAAAAGAGGGAGTTTTCTTAGCCACGCCCATCTCGTTCCTCCCCCTATTCACTTAATGACTTCATTTAAAAAAAAAAACACACACTTTTATTTCCTAATAGTGAATAACATTTAATTAAGAGCACTCGATATTTTCTCTTTAAATAAAAAGAAGAAAAAAAAGCTTTAAGAAAGCGAGAAAATAAAAATAATTCTTCATTAATGGGCTTCCGTAAAAACAAACAATCCACTTCCGAGTAGCGCATTAACGGCGGGTTAATTCCCGCCTTCCAACGCAAATGAAAAGTACACTCTTTGAAAATCTTAAGCAGATGAGCATTTAGCCCGGATATAAAAGTTTGAAAAGTGCAAAGCTACTTGAACGAGGCTTGATTAGCGCAGAGTCATCTCAACCCACTCACTCGCAACGCTTTTCTTATGACGAATGATTAACTTCAAACGACACACGCCGAGAGGAAACAAAAACAAAGATATTAAAAAAAAAAAAAAGCCTCGGTTAAAATATTTCGCTTTATCCTTCCGGACAAATTAAACAATTAATATAAATTAAAACAAAACGCGGTGAACGACACGTTTTCGTCTGACAGATCATTACTAAAAGTCATTAAAAATAATCTAAACGCGAGATCTAAGCGTTAATAAGTGTGTATGTGCGATGAAATATGTTAATGCCGACCTCTCCTGAAAAAAAGAAGAAAAAAAAAATGTCTTTCACGCTTTTCCCTCCCCCCCCCCCCCATCTAATCTGAATGCCGAGTTGAATCAAGTGAGTCGAGGCTCCAAACTACATATTTAATAATCGTAAACGACGACCTCCTTCGTATAACATTTTTTTTTTTTTTTTAATTTATATAATATTCTTATTAGCGTGTGAAAAGTTGCTCGGGTAACCGCACCGAGCAATCAATAACAAATTAGCGTCAGCTAAATTAACACCCGAAGAGAAATTGACGGGATAAAAATTAAAAATACAAATTTATTCATGCATTCGAATAGGAGTTAAGTAGGCGTAGTACAAATAAATAATACGAGTCTGGTGACGAAAAATCATCATCTACCGAAATCGAGTCTTTTCAATTCGAGAATAATTTTCAACGCCGTAATAAAATATTAAAAATTAACGCCAGATAAAATATTCGCTTTAAAAGTTGTTTTTCTTCCATTAAAATTATCTTCCTCGCTCTTCAAACATGAAAATGACACGTGTAATAAACAGTCGCTGCAATCAGAAGCTAATAAAATGTTTAAATAGATTTTTAAAGACGCCCCCAAAAATAATTAGTAATTTAGTGTATTTTTAATCATTTAACGAGCTTCAGGATTTTATTTTACCTTTAAAATATGGATACACACTCAAATAATGAAATAACCAACTCTCTATTACATTTTCGCCCGAGTTTTGTGAACGTAAATTACGTTAGATATCGATTTCTTCCGTTTTACTTTTTCAGGTGTTTACTTTTTGAATTACTGTATTAGCTGCTGCATATTTACTGCGAATTTTGTCTGCGCGTGAATTTTCAGGAGTTGTACTTTAGCACGTATGGCATACGCGGTTTCGAAATTCCGCAAATACAGTTAAACCTCTATACGGTACCGAGACCACCATTTTTTTTTATTTCCATCGCTCAAATAAAAAAAAATCGAAAATATAAAATCTTATTTTAATTTGCCGAATTTTCCTCAACCGGAACAGATTTCTCCGATGAACGTTATTAAATAAACCTCCTTTCGCTAACAATAATAATTATGATTCGTCGTAGTTACACGTAGGCGGAAGTAGGCTCGCGCGTGATATATTAATGCATTTAATTTGCCAACATACTCACTCCCAACTGATTAATTCAATATTTTTCGAATAAACGTTAAGCAAAGTTAATGTAAACATTAATGACGAAAAACCCCCGTTCGCCAAGACGATTAAAATTTCATGTTATTTTTTACAATTACTCCTCGCTGCTCGCAATTTTCCATCATAAATATTTGCCTTCCTCCCAAACAAACTTTTATTCTGGAATTAAAAATGTTTGTTCGTACGTGCCTCGTGCACGGAGACCGAGCTTAATTTAATTTTGAACGGAGGAGAGAGAGAGTTAAAACGGGTCCCCACTCCCTCCCCTCCGCCCACCCTTTTCTCTCTCTCTCTCTCGAATAAAAAAGTCTAATGTATACAAGAATATAAAAGCAAATATAAGAAGAAAAATCGATTCCAATTTTCAAATCTCATTTTCGTACTTGGACCCGCCACATCCGCCTCCGCCTTTTCTTTGCCATTAAAGACACTGTGGGCTCCGACTCACTCCCTCTTACTACACTACTATATAATATCCCTCCTACAACACGTTCCTCGCAGTTTATACTCATTCTTTTTTTTTTTTCTTTTCTTTTCATTATTATATTCCCAGCCTCAAAAAACGAAGAGGAAGAAAAAAAAAAAAAAAAATGTCTTTAAATTGCGGTGACATTGATTCGAGTCGAGAAAATCGGCTTCAAAGTGTTTGAGTGATAGCTGAAAAATAGATTCAAAATTTCAACTAAAAAAAAAAAGAATTGAGAGCGAAATATCTCTCTCTCTCTCTCTCTCATGCGATTTTATTGTGAATGGTTTGACGAATAAACGCCTTAAAAATAAAGGAAGAAGAAGAAGAAGAAAAAAGCTCTTAAAAGATATGAATGAACGCAGATGCACACGCCAAATATTGTGCATAAACGTAAGAAATACTTGTAAAGAAATGTCGATATAACGAAAATTGATATTCACGAGCCATTAAATTCTCTTGTATTCAATTCTATTTATCAAAAATGGCCAAATTCGATAATAAATTTTATTACCAAAAAATAAAATAAAAAATTATTAAAAATGCAATTTAAAAAAAAAATAATAATAATTAAACTGGATTTAATCATTTTTATATAACGTCGCTTAAATATCAAGTACACTGTAAACAACATTTTAAATTTGCATTTTAAAGCAAAATTTGAGTATAATTATTTCAAAAAATTCAAAAAAAAAAAAATTACTTCTTAAAACAAAATCTTCACAGTAAAGTTTGAAAAATGATCTAGAAAACGGATAAATAAACCTGGAAACTCCGTGAAAATTTTTACAGCAACTCATCAAATAAATAAATAACCAATTTTTTTCATAACTGTAAAAAAAAATTAATTGCATAGAAATTAATGCAAACTTAACCTTTAAAAAACTCATACAGTATTCTCAAAATTCGCTATATCGACTTTCCTCAGTATTAAGAAAATAGTGCGGGAATTGAAAAAAATATATATAATAATCCCGGTCCCTTAATAGTTGGATCCAAAGGCGTACACGTCAATAAATCTTCCAATATCCCCGTAGACTAAAGAAATAGTAAGTTAAAAGAAGAAGAAGAAGAAGAAAAAAAAAAATGTCGCTCTCGTTGCACTCAAATATCCGCATATCTAAGACGTCTTTAGCAACTGGTTCTGCGCTACTAACTCAGATTTATTTCATCATCCGTTGCTACTACTTCCTACGGGGGTCCGGGTTTACGAAATGAGTGGGCGGGCAAAATTGGAACGATGATAAAACGAGATTTTTTTTTTAAATAATAAAAGAAAAAAACCTATCCATTTTTCACAATGTCGATCAAAGTGAAGGCAAACACTCGGGTTGAGGGAAGAACATTCCTTTTCTTATTTCGTCGATTGAGTTTTAATGAGTTAAAAGAATCTCATGCTAAACTGGTTTATTGTTAAATAATTCAACGCGGCGCTGCTGTCAACAAACTTAAAATTCTTTGAAATAGATAGGAAAGAAGAGCAGAAAAAAAAACTTAATTGAATTTGTAGAATCATTTCGACAATCTCGAAACAAATACAATTACAATGACAAAAACTCGGTCGAATAAACGGATAGAGAGAGATAAATAGAAAAAAAAAAAACCTCCAATTTGCTAAATATAGCTTTTAAAAAAAAATGTTCACGGCGAAAATCTTTAAGACGTGTCAAAATCTATCGATTCCAACCCCCCAAACCTCTCCCGAATAAAATATCACTCATTTCCATAAATTTTCAAAAACATCGCTCATCTTTTTACCAAAAATCCCCCTTTCATCTCCCCCCCCCCCCAAAAAAACCAAACCCACCTCCTCACGCGTCGATACAATAATAATAAATAATTTACAATGGGAGTATTTAAAGCTTTGACCAAACAAAGAACAGACGGTTCTTTTTATCACCTTACAGTCATTGTAGCTTACTCAATCGCCGTCGAAAACGCGTTAAAAACGAGCGAGTTTCCCCCCCAAAACGTCGACCCGAATTATAATTTCATATTAGCCCGTACCTACGCCTTAAAAGAAGAAGACGGTAGGGGAGGGATGCGGTTCATCCGGTGGTAGCTTCAATCTCTCTCTCACTCTTAATATATACTATTTTTTTTTTCTTTCTATCTTTTTCTTTTTTTTTCCTTATAATATTTTTCTTCCCTGTCTCCAGGTTCATTATTATTACACGGATATAAATGCACTTCCGTTGCCATTTTGGAATCTGCAGACTAAGGTTTTGCCCCACCTATCCAAACGCATTAAGGTTAGGGTGAGTGTGGGGGGCGATGGGAGGCGCCCGAAGAGATAAGAAAGTTTGTACCCAACTCCTCTCTCTCTCTCTCCATCGTTTCGAATATGTTAGCACTTCCTATTCTCTCTCTCTCTTTCGCTCGGTTCGAGGAACCCAGCCCTAACCGTTGTGTACTGTATACGTAGTACGCCAAGAGATAGAGATAGGACTTGACAATGAAAGAAAATAAGTAAAAAATGAAGCAAATTGGGCGGACGAGCGGTTGTTTCCTCACTACGCTGCTGCTGCTCTCCTACTACTACTACTTTTATGAGTTGGCACAATTTTTTTAAAAAAAAAATCCATTTTGAGAGAAGAAGAAGAAAAAAAAAGACGTTTTTCTGATAAGAAAATAACAGTCAGTTATCGTAAATACAGCGCATGTTTATATTACGCGATTTCGTCACAGCGCTTATTTATTCCTTCCCCCCACCCAAAAAAAAAAAAAATCTTCTAAAAATATTGTCAAAAATTTTATTTAATTTAATATAAGTTGGAAGAAAATTTACATCTTTTAGATAACTTTTATCGTGTCTTCGATCAGGCTGCCTCAAAAAAAAAAAATAATAATAAGAAAATACAGAACATTTTCCGACTACAAATATTTTCATTTAAAACCTCTAAATTCACTGTTTAATATTATTAATAAATAAAAATTCAACTTTTATTAAAGTTTATTGTCATTGGCATTACATTAGTTAATCATTCTACAGGAGAACTCGGTTATAACGACATCGTAGGAATTCAGCATTTTAGGGGGCTCTCGGAAAACGACGTTATAACCGAGGTTGCTGTAATATTTCCCCCACGTAAATTTCTGTTTTTACACAGCGCGATTTTCTATAACGCAACTATCGCTTTATACAATAATTCTCTGTGTAAAATTAAAACCAAAAGAAGAAAATTTGACCTTTTACAACATTTCCCCCTCCCCTCCCCAATCTCTTTAGTAATAAAAAAAAAAATAAACACGAAATATAAAAATTAAATTGCCCTTAAAAGATAAAAATACGGGTATGATGTATATTTTTATACTATGTCATTTAGGTGGCTATTTATTCTAATAGCGTTTTCAACGTTTGACTATTAATAATTAATGCGAAAGTAATAAAAGCGCAAATTTAGATTTCTTTTTTTCCGTACCAGAACCTAAAAATATGCCGAGAGTTTTATTATTTGCCGGAATATCTCCGGCGATAAATAATTCGCCGGCAAAAATGAAGGAAAACACGCGAGAAGGCATTTTTTTTTTAGAGTTATCTCTACAACTTTTACATCACAAATACAAATTCGACGATCGTTAAAACTAATTAATGATTCGCTTTCACTATCTTCTGACACGCATCGCCATTCAAAACAGCGAATAAATGATTTTTTTTTTAGAATTTAGTTTAACAAGATTTATCTTTTCGCAACAAAATATAAAGAACGCGGGGGGAAAACTCCCGAATTTACGTTCGGCGAACATTTAAATATTATTTTCTCCCGTGTTTACAGCTATCTCTAAAAATTACACCATAAAAATTAATCGCAATTTACACTCGCATTTATTATTTATTAGCATTAAATATTTTCTCCATTTTTTGGAGATTAAACGAAAACGACAAAAACTAGTTTAACAAACTTTTCATACGAGTCGAGTAAACGGGCGAGTAGAAAGGCTAGTCGAATGGTCGAGTGGATTTGGATAATTTCAGAATATTCTATCAATTTTTCACGTTTACGGAATTTTCAGTACAACGAACCGTAAATGTTATTCCGTAAATAAACCCATTACGTCACGTGTAGACCTATACAGTTTTCTATTCCCAAAAACCATTAAAAAAAAAAAGTGTTGGAAATAGATTTAGTCCGGTTACAGTATTACGTGCGCTTTAGCCATTGTTGGGATTAATTACCAACTGTCCAAATCAGTCCACGATTATAATCAACGAACTGTAGCTCGGCTGTCACTTTTGAAAAATGTTCCAATCCGAGAGTCTCCTAAGTTCCGATGATGAATGCTCCGCGCGTAACCTATTACTTTTTCGCTCTCCGCTCGCGGTCAAAATAAACCGCTCGTCATTTACATTTTTCGTCGTCATAATTATTTTTACTCCAACTCCC